>NQII01007735.1:442-41639 GCA_002778355.1 Clitarchus hookeri | reverse complement strand
GGGGGGGGGGGGCTGACAAAATCTTGCCCTGGGCGCCTCCAGACCACGCGACGGCCCTGAGTGCAGTGATGAGATTTGGATGGCTCTTAACATTGAGGTCTTGAGAGCCGATGAGGGTGAAGCGAGGTGAGTTGTGAATAACAACAAATGTATACATCTTAAATTGATTATATTAGTATTCCTAATCTTTGTGTCTGCAAAAGTATACCAAAGAGCCATGAAATGTGATAAATATATAAGTAACACTGGTGTCATATAATTTTTTTTTCTTTGTTAGTTAAGTTATAACAGTATTGCTAACATATTACCCCACAGGTATTGAATTTGGTGTGAATTAAATAACCTTCCCTCCCTTTTTACCACAAACAAAGTCTACAGGATTTTCAAAACGCCAATAACCTTCCAGCGTAAATTTTGTACAAAGGGAGCATAATTAGATACGTAGATTTTGAGTGTGTTTGTGTTATTCATTTTGGCTTCAAAGTTAGTTTTAAAGTTATTAAATAATGTAGAATTTATTAGTCTATTCTATCTGGAATCAATGCAAGGGACTGTCACTTTTTTGCAGAATACTCCTAATGTTTGAAGTTAGTCAAGATCCACTATAGTTAAACTACATTAGGCCCACCTATAAAATTTCATCATTTAATTTTGAACTAAACTGAGCCAGGCAGGGGGTGGACATTGAATAGGGCCTACTAGACCACTAACTTTGGGGGTATCATTCACCAACAACATTACAAAACAAAAATTTTTGTCGAATAAAAGGGGTTATTTTTCATTGTATATAATAAACTGGACACAATGAGATAATATATACATAATGTATTTACTAATGTAAACTAATATTAATCTCAAGTTTTAATAACACACAAATAAAACTGTAGGCAATGAAGCAAACAATCAGACAAAAATGGCCAGCTCATTATTTTTACGTCTCACTTTTTTAATTGAATAACTTCAGCAGGATTTAGCTTTAATAATTAGCAAATATAGTATATATCACTGTACCTCTAAGAATTTTTTAATTATATTTATTTTTATACCTGAAGGTAGAGTGCAAATGTTTCAATATATAAGTCACGTGCGGACGAGATAATAAAATATTAATAGTTGTACAACAACTTTTACAGACTTTTGAACTAACATAGCTTCGTAGCTCAAACGGTTAAGGCAATATTAACGATACAAGATTCTGTAAAAGCTTGTGCAAGGTCCACCATAGCAACTGCTATACCTGCTAGTATGGCACCAATCATGGCATTTCTCCCCTTGTAGGGCCAGATTTCATATCAGGTTTGGTAACAGGACAGGTCCTATTTTTATGGCATTTCATACAGGAAAATTATAAATCCGTACAACACAAACATATGCTGCACTAACTTCGTACTACACAATATTTCTTTCCATATAATTCAAATATACGGCCACATGTAATAACTTTGCCCACCATTTTGATTCAACTACGAAATTCTAGCCTGCAGACTGCTTATGAGCAGTTGATACGTTCTGACTCCACTCGTGACATCATTCGACTTTCATATCAAGCTTAGAATAGAGAGCAGCTGTCTGGAGCAGATAGTTGTAAAGTAGTTATTTTTTTGATGGAAGGAGGGAGACACTTAGAATAACCCTGCCTGATCACCCACACAAATACAAATCTAGTGAGTCACATAGGAATGGGACAATTTTTGTTACAAAAGCAGGGGTCAGAGCACAAATTAAAAAAAAAAAATTGTTGATTTAGTAACCACCGATCATAACAAAAGGAACCAATTTAGTGACTTATTTTCTATCATTTATATTAGAGGAAAGTTTCGATATAAACTTCAAAAACTTGTTGTAGTGAAAAGTTGGTAACTATAATACATAAGTGCATCATTCCCCTTAAATAGTTTAAACCGTTTTTGTGAGGCATTCTAAATTTAGATATATGTATCATCCAAAGTATGTGAACTAACTTTCAATCTTGAAACTATCTCTTTTTTCCTTGGGTGTGCAAGACTAGTCCATGAAAATAGACAAAACTTGACTTGCAGATGAATACAAATGTCTCCAATGAAGCGATAATGATGTCTAAATTCTGTAATTGCAGGGCATTTGAAAAAAAAAAAAAAAAAGAGAGGGATGACTACAAATAATGTTGAGAGTGAGAGAACAAGTCATTATAATAAAGGTATTCCAGACGCAGCGGAACTTGAAAGAAGAGAATTCTGAATTTTTTACAATGCTGTCTTTTGATGACTGACAGTATTCCAAAGTACGTTACGTACAGTGGTTCGTTGGTACTACTGTACCAACTTCTTAGCTGTGCCTCAACAGTTCTATGTTAAATTAGTAAAGTTTAGTAATTTTTAGTTACAAAACTGCAGAACAAAGGACCTTATTGACTTAGCTTAAAAAAAGTAACTTCTAGGAACTTGCTCTGGGCCTTGCAAGTGCTTGATGACATTGCAACAATATTGTTCTAATAGTTGCATTTCCAACAATTTGGTTTTCTATAGATCAATAATTTAAGTAGAACTACACAACACAAGGGAACACACCCAAAGAATAAGGATTATATACAGCTAGCAATGGAACTCTCACCAACAGGTTCAAAAATAAAAAAGATGTAAAACAGTTGCTTGATTGGCCTGCCATTAATCTCCCTTAATCTTACTGAAACACAATGCATCATGAAGATACAAAACATACAAGAAAGTGCATGGTGATTTAGTTAGGAACTGAGAATAGCATGAAAAATCTTCAACAAAGGTGTAATTCTTTTTATGTTATGATGGGCAACTTCTGCCAAGAGATACTGAGCATTTTTAGTCATACTAGAATAACTGACACATTCAAGAGGTTTTGGTTTGGGCTATGTTCTAACTGACTACAATGAGATGTGCTTTTCTCAAAGTGTGTTCCATCTCTATTCCTTATAGATGCCAATAAGTTCCTCACTATATGGATATACTCAACTGAGTACTTGTTATCCATTAGGGTCTCAATAATTAGTTTAGGAGCATAAAAAAAATTTCATGCCTAATTATTTTAATGATTTTTATGCAAAAAATGGTTTTATTTTCTATTTTAAGTAAGTGGTTTTGTGCCACCAGGATTCATTTCCCATTATTCAGTAACACAGATGTTTGCAAATTGTTAGAAATACACTTAGATTTTTCTAACATGCTGTTATCATGCACCAGTAAATATTTTGCGACCCAGAATTTAATGTGCATGAAAAACTGTTAGGAACTAAGCATTATTTCTGGGAAGCTTTGTAGAATAGCATATTGTAACTGTGTATGCCCTGCCACTACGGAACTATTGCTAGCATGTGATATTCAAAGTAAAATTTTGGGCTGTTTTTGAGATGGGTACATTCATTTCCGGTGTCTAAAAGCTCTGTTAATGGAAAAACTATATCCAAAGATGAAGGCTAATTAATACAGTTAGGTCATAGGTATAATATTTTATTTTTTTAAAACATGATTTTTTAATCAATCATAACTGTTAGATTTTTACAATTTTATTTAATACTAGTGTACTGTTTATACATCAAGGTCAACCTACAAGTGTGAGGTCATGGTGATGCTGTGGCCAGAGCAATAGCCCCTCACCAAGGCGAACTGGGTTTGGTTCCCGGCAGGATCGTTCCTGGATTTTCATACATGGGAATTGTGCCAGACAATGCTGCTAGTCAGCAGGTTTTCTTGGGGATATCCAGTTTCCTCTGCCCTTGCATTCCATTGCTGCTCTATACTTACCTTGCTTCACCTTCATCGGATCTCAACACTCCGATGTTAATGGCCGCCCTGACTACCAAGCCGGCAGCCGAGAACTTCAAATGGGGAATCAATGTTAAAGGAAATTCCTTCTCATTGCATCAATTTTAAAGATAACTATTTCAAACAAAAAACATATAAAGATAGGTTTCGTTTTGGGAAAGATTTCTTCAAAATCTATACCAAACAGAGGGGGGTAATGCAATGACGCAGTATTATTAATTTTCGGGATACGTGGTTCATTATCTTTGGCTTTGCCAGGTGTCGTAAAATTGTTATTGGGTTTGAAATGAAAGCCATGGTAATTTGTTTATCTGGCATCCGGTTGCTGTTTCGAAAGTCATAGTTTGGTAATTATTAAGTTTAGGGCTTTTCTGAAAAAATATCAATAATTCATGGAAAATAGTATATTTGCACTTTACTAATCACGTAGAACACCANGGCATCGCTTTAAAATAAGTGCAACATATTTTAAAAAATTGAACAAGTTTGTGAGATGACTGTTTCTGACAGTTTGTTTACGTTTATGAACGAAACGTTTTATGCCAACAAAAGTTGTTTTAATGGGTTCTGCACAGCTTACCTTGTTCATATTGAAGAGGGCGTAATGTTAAAATAAGTAGAACATATTAAAAAAACTTGTGAAATATGTTTGTTTGTGTCTATTAACGTCAGAGGAATTGTACCAGCCCCCTACCTAGGTGAGTCAATTTACATTCTTTTGGTGTGTTTTACGGTTCCTTTAAATCCCTGCAATCCTACATTCGTAGGTTAGTGTAAAACCCAAACATCCTAGGTTAGTATAAAACCCAAACATCCTAGGTTAGTGTAAAACCCTACTATCCTAGGTTAGTTTAAAACCCCAACATCATAGGTTAGTGTAAAACCCAACAATCCTAGGTTAGTTTAAAAATGTAAAATAGTGATTCGCCCATCGTGGGGTTAGGTTTTGTTAGGTTAGGTGGGCACATATTACGAAATTAGTCGGACGTTAATGCCCCTAGTATATTCGTGTTCTGCATCATTAGTAGAGTAGAAATATATCATAATTTTAAATTTTTATTGTGTTTTTCAGAAAAGCCCCTAAACTAGATAATTACCTTACATTCTTTTGGTGTGTTTTACGGTTCCTTTAAATCCCCACAACCCTACGTTCGTAGTTTAGTGTAAAACCTAAACAGCCTAGGTTAGTGTAAAACCCTACAATCCTAGGTTAGTGTAAAATCCAAAAATCCTTGGTTAGTGTAAAACCCAACAAGCCTAGGTTAGTTTAAAAATGTAAAATAGTGATTCACCCATCGTGGGGTTAGGTTCTGTTAGGTTAGGTGGGCACATATTATGAAATTAGTCGGACGTTAATGCCCCTAGTATATTCGTGTTCTGCATCATTAGAGTGGAAATATACCATTTTCTGTGAATTATTTTTATTTTTACAGAAAAGCCCCTAAACTTAATAATTACAGTTTATTTAATACATTCTACTTATTTTAACATTACGCCCTCCTGAATATTAACAAAGTGGGCTGTGCAGATCCCATTAATGCTACTTTTGTTGGTCTAGGACGTTTCCTTCAGAAAAGCCGCTACTCATCCTATCCGGTTGGAAATTGGTATACATTATTTTGGGGGTTGACTTCCAATTCTTTCTCAAATGAGGCATTGAAGACTGGCAATCCTCATTTTCTCAAACACCTTTGTATTTTAAACGTCCTTCAAATAAAACAAATCGAAAATCAACAATCTCATCTTCGTAATCTTAATACCAGCCAAGTACCAAAACATCAAGTTAAACACTCTCAAGACCTCGCTGTTTAGAGCTGCCCAAATCTCTTCACCCAATTAAGTGGACCCGTCCAGTAACTGTGCAACATTCGAGTAAAGAAACAAAATTGCCATTGTGTAATTTGCTATATATTAAAATTGAAATTATATTTCTAACCATCTCGTAGTTATAAACTGAGCAAAGGTATTATGGTCGTTCCAAAGTATATATTTTTCAACATGAATAAATATCAATTGTATTTTTTGTGTTAGCAACATGGCTGCAAATAGAGAAAAGTGGCTCGACAGGGCCTATCTAGTGTCACCACCCTGCACCACACGATAGCAATATTTTAGATGTCAACAAAATACTTGAACATACCAAAGCAGAAATTCTGTAGAACCTATGAAACGAAATCATTGAATTTTTTCACACAATTTTAGAAAGACACTTAAGTGGCCACTTCCGCAGGTTTGTTTCTGCCAATTTGCCACAATTTCTATCTAATGCATCGGATTTGTAATTTAAGGGAAGAGCACTTAAAACTGACCATCATTGTATTTCGATGTGTACGTGAAGCTCTCAATAACTTAAAGCTGTTCTAACGTTTGTCATACAGACTGCCGATAAATTATAAAACATATAAAACGATCCAGGTGTTTGTTTACAAATGACACACTCCTAGCACAAATTAGTTAAACCCAGTGAACGTTTATTTGTCGTTTTTCTTACCATCCATTAAGAGCGTGTTTCGAATTTACACTTATTCCTTTACTAAGCAACTCTTCAACAGTTTCTACATCACCTATGCAAGAAGATTCCCGCAAACTTTCTTCTAAAGATTTCGTCCGATCCATGCCACTACGAAAAAAATAAACAATAATGAATCATGAATGAGTTTCGATTCTCACAACCATCGTTTGTGTAGTGTTGTGCAGTGCAGTGTAGTGTTGTGCGGTGCTGGGATGTGCAGCTTTTCCGTTGGTGTAAGGGGGGTGTATATTTGCACCATAGAGGTAGACCACATCTTTAGTCTATGGTTTGCACACGGAGTTGAGTAAAACTACTGTTGTGCAGCGAGCGCGGTGTATTCGAGTGAGGTGTATTCGCCAAGTTTACGCTCCCAGCTAAGTAAGGCGGTTTTAGAGGGAAAGGAAACAATAGTGAGAAGCTTCAGAGGGTGTGTAGAAGAATGGAGCGAGCGGGGTAGACAGGATATGCTTGTGAGGGAGTGGAATGTGTTGCATGAGGAATTGGTATCTGTGGGGTCTCTGAGGGGGTTCGAAAGTTCTGGAAGACGTGGAAGAGGAGTTTGGGGGCGTAGGGGAGAGGCGAGAGAGATCACAACCGGGCGGTAGTCTAATTGCGGGCATTGGTTTTTTTTTTTCGGCCGTTTATGGACCACACTATTTCCACTGTCCTTTCCCTTTCCCTAGTGCCTGGACTCTAACCCGGTAATCAACCCGTGAGGAAACATTGTGTCTCTGGGCAAATGGGTGTGAAATGCGTCGTGGTAATTATCTAGTTTAGAGGCTTTTCTGTAAAAAAAAAAAAAACACCGAAAAGTGGTATATTTCGACTCTACTAATAACGTAGAACACGAATATACTAGGGGCATTAACGTACGACGAATTTCCTAACATGTACCCACCTAACCTAACAGAACCTAACTCCACGATGGGTGAATCACTATTTTACGTTTTTAAACTAACCTAGGATTGTACGGCTCTAAACTAACCTAGGATTGTAAGGTTGTACAGTAATATAAGATTATACAATATTAAAAAAATCTCCGATCAACACCCTACAATCACAGACTACATGGGAACCCTATAATCCTGCGTTATTTTAAATAACTACAATCCTAGGTTAGTTTAAAAATGTAAAATAGTGATTCACCCATGGTGGGATTAGGTTCTGTTCGGTTAGGTGAGCACATATTATACATAATCAGTATGCAATTGCTGCGATGATATCAGCACAAGTGCGTTACCTACGAATAATCCAAGGTTAGTATAGAAAAAATGTGAAATTGTGCTGTATAAACGTCCGGAAAAAGCCTTGTTTGACTTACGTAATATAACTACATTTGCACGTTAAGCTACCGGATAGGATTTGTGGGTTTCACACTAAACTACGAATTTAGGATTTTAGGGATTTAAAGGAACGTAAAACCCACACAAATAATATAAATGCACTCACCAATGTAGGCGGGTTGTACATACTCTGTCAACGGCCCATTCAACGTCAGATCACTCGATGAAATCACAGTTTTCACGAAGCACCACATACGCGAATATAACGCACTGAAACACTCATTTACAGCCGAATATATATACAGAAGCACTCGTTAATAGGCTAATATAACGCAGAAACGTAGTCTTGCTTGCTTTTTTTCCGTCTTAAATCACGAACGAAGCACCATCGAACTGACCACGACCGCTGCCTGCATGCATACTAACGTATGACCCGTGATGATTTATGCGCCCGGTAGATTGCGTGAATATGCAATGCGCAGCCATTATTAATGGCGGCAGACGTTAATAGGCGTAAACATCAACTTTCGCGATTTCTTTAAATATGTTCTACTTATTTTAACATTACGCCGTCTTGAATATCAACAAGGTAAGCTATGCAGAACCCGTTAATGCAACTTTTGTTGGCATAAAACGTTTCGTTCAAAACGTAAACAAACTGTCAGAAACAGTCACCTCACAAACTTGTTCAATTTTTAAAAATATGCTGTACTTATTTTAAAGCTATGCCCCCAATATATTCGTGTTCTACGTTATTAGTAGAGTCGAAATATACCACTTTCTGGAGTTTTTTTTTTATTATTTTCAGAAAAGCCCCTAAACTAGATATTTACCTGCGTAGTTGCCAACATCTGCAATATAAATATATTGGGTTCAGCAAGATAATGCAACTTGCCTCTTTCACTTCAACTCCAACACGTAACCTACATGAGGGGTCCCTGTTAAGCCGAGCAACCCAGTGGAAGGTTAGGTAACCAATCCTAGTGGGAAGCTGGGTCGGTGAGCCAATCAGCGTTGGGGGCTCCAAGGCTCACAACCTTGGCAGTACCTTTGGCAATGTGAAACATAATTGGCCGAAGTCAACAGTCTTTCAACTGTTAAAAGCATGGAGGAAAGTTCAGCAATTGCGGGCGTTGGTTTATTATTAGTATTTTGGCGGGATGTAAGAAGATTAAAATGAGCTGTTAGAAAACAGCGAATATCGCGTTTTCAAGCAAAATGACTGATATATAGCGGCGGAAATGTGTACTTGTTTAGAGAATGTAAACATCATTTGCTGATATGACTGACTGTAGTAAAATGTAATTTTATTCTGGTAATTACCCAGTTTAGCAGCTTTCCTGTAAAAAAAAATCCCGGGAAATTGTATATTTCCACTTTACTAATGCCGCAGAACACGAATATACGAGGGGCATTAACGTATGACTAATTTCGTAATATGTGCCCACCTAACCTAACAGAACCTAACTCCACGATGGGTGAATCGCTATTTTACATTTTTAAACTAACCTAAGATTGTAGGGTGTACACTAACCTCGGTATTTAAGGTTTTACACCAACCTAGGCTGGTAGGGTATTTCACTAACCTAGGATTTTTGGATTTTCAACTAACCTAGGATTTTAGGGTTTAACACTAATATAGGATTGTAGGTTTAAATTAACCAACGTATTTAGGATTTTAGGGAATTAAAGGAACCGTAAAACACACCGGAAGAATATAATTTAACTCACCTAGGTAGGCAGCAGGTACAATCCCTCTGTCCTCGGCCAATTCAACCTTACCTCACTCCACGAAACACCACAATCTACTAAAACGCCACATAGGCGAATATTACTCACTGAAGCACTCGTTCATAGCTGAATATTACGCACTGAAGCACTTGTTCATAGGCTAATATAACGCACAGAAGCACGCGTTCTTGCCTTCTCCGTTTTTAAATCTGTCGTATTGAGTCGTCACAACTCACCCCGGCAAAGACACAAAGGCTACTGAACTGCTTCAAAAATTTCCTTTAAAATCACATGTGACACATCACAGTGACGTAACAATACGCACAAGCCAATAAGGTGACGGCAGGAATCATTGTGTCACCAAAAATCATGATGTCAGCCATGAACAAACTGGCAGACTGCTCGTATTTTTAACTGTTTTATTTAATATGTTCTACTTATTTTAACATGACATTAGACTGAATATTAACAAGGTAAGCTGTTCAGAATCCATTATTGCTACTTTCGTTTATCTAAGACATTTCCTTAATAAAAATAGCTAAACTGGATAATTACCTTTATTATTATGAAAACGAATTATTTTTAGCTGACATTGTGTAAATATGTTTTCCCATCAATTAGGTAACTTACTTGAACAAATATGATTCACTTCCATTGTGTAAAATCAAGCAAATACCTCATAAATATTGTGTCAAGGTACGATAATGGTATGTTCGTACATAAAATTTCCGAAAGAAAAAGGGAAGTAAAAATTATAGTAAAATGATAATATGAAGAATTATGCACCACAAGGAAATGCTGGGAAAGATAAATGTTATAATAAAACAAAATTTAACGTTAATAAACATTTGGAGATAAAAATTTATAACAAAAATCTCAATAGTACAGTAAAAAGTAAAAAAAATCTTGTTTCACATACTACCCAGCTGACAGAAGAGTGATTCATAAAAATTCTTCCGTTAGAGTAAAAGAAAAATTATAACAATAAAACCAGCTTAATTTAATAATGTTTAGACATTAGGCTTATTTCCGCGGTTGAATTGGTAACAGAATGTTCACCAGCGTTTACAACGATATGTTCACATTTTAAAATGCTTATTGTAAACATATGGCAAACGTCAGTTGGAGGGAACTTCAAAAATTCGCAATCGCTGTAATTGTGTAAGAAATTGAAATTGAATGTGCGGACGTGTTTATGTATATGAATGCAGAGACTAACAATTTCTTCTCACCTGAAAATAATAATATTCACATGTCAAAAATGCAGCTCGAGTTACAACAGAGAATAGCATATATTAAAACTTCACTAATACTCGAAATATATAACTAGATGAAGCGTACATTACGTACATATTGAAGTTATCCTCGTTTGTAACACTCTCCTCCGAGCCATTTCAACAAAACTTTCCTGCTTTCGTCACGAAATAAAGTACCATCTTAATTTCAAACTATCGAAGATTCATCCATTTTGAACATTAAAAGGCAAACATATGGTAATACAAATTGCAAATGCAATTAGAGAAACCCGGAATTATAAATTATGGCCAACAACTACCAAAATCAGGTTAACAATTCTATTAACGTACTCCTGACTCCGTTAGCCAAAAAAGGTGAGAGCTGGTTACCCGGTCACAGTGCGTTAATAACAAAGTGGTGAACAGGAGCGCAAAACTACGTCGTTGTTATCAATTCAACTGTGAAAATACAGCTATTCTCTGTAAGCCCAGAAATGCAGATCTCTGATATTTCTGGCCATTTCCCGAAAATATGTGATTCTTCATAATTATCGAGCTGCATATTCCTCTGCCTATATACATATATATATATATATATATATATATATATATATATATATATATATATNGTATGTGTGTGTGTGTGTGTGTGTGAACCACGCTTCTACGAATTCCTTGTGCCAACTCTGACTGCCGCAGTCACAACTACACCAGCTACACCGTGCTGCACCAACTACATCAGGCCAAGAGTGCATAGTGCGGGTCTACAAGAACCGAAATTGCACCTTCTTGCCGACAAGGATTACGCAACTCAAGAGACCGCCCTACTAATTTATTACAATAGGTAACTCATTTATTAAATAAGTAGGAGATCCGAAACTGTGTTTACCCCAAAGCCACAGCCATCGGGTGCACTGGCAATTGTTCGTTGCGTCCTCGCAGCCTGCATGGCTGAATATGACGCCACGCACCACGGGTGACATTAACTGGATGATAGGCCGAAGTTGAAGAGTTGAGTGCCCCAAAGTGCCTTCCAGCATTGTACAGAATTTTTTTATAAACATATTGAACACATTCCCCGCATTCACGACTACAATCAGGGGTGTTTTTCATTGTATAAATGGCAATCAAACATGGCATTCCACACTCCTTTGCCCAGGTGGACTCGTCCATCCCTTCAGGAGACAGCCACCTGGCAACGCCGTAGCCAGTGTAATTCAACACATCATCGGAAATTAAATTCCAACACTTTTATGATAAAATGTAATAACTTATTTAATGTTTATTTCATAAGAGTTATAATGTTTTTCTAAAATAGAGATTGCCTATAAAGGCCTCCAACATTGTAAGAAATCATTTAGTGTGGTGACATTCCCCGTCCATTTCACAACTTTAACATTAACGGACATTTGTTAATCAACAGGGATGTAGCCAATGTGTTAAATTTAATTTGTACAATTTTTTATCATCATAATCACATCACAGAGTGTTCATGTTATGTTTCATTAATTCGCCGTTTGACGAAAGCCAACGCCATTCACCCCAGTTCGTCTCAGCACATGAACAAGACCAACTGCGTCGGTTGCCTTCTCCGCGAGCCCCCTCAGTACCAGCACATAGGCTGCAATCATTTTCACTACAACAGTTATATATTAGTCAACCGGAACATTAGTGTTATTTTTATGTACGGAGGGGAGAGCCAACCGCCCTCTCACCAGAGAGTTTAACGCAATCGTGTCTAAATCTAAGACCACGTGTTTTTTCACAGTTTAAGTGCTGAGTCCATTACCACACATCATTCACACATTATTCAACTGTAGCAAGAACAGTGAGTAAACCGCTTTACCAAGTTAAATTAGTGTAAATTGATTGTAGGGCACTACATCCTTTGTAGCATCACCCACATATCTTTAGCATAGTTCAGGCGTACGAGATGGTCTACAGTCTCGTCATTAGTTATAAAAGTGCAACAGTAAGTAAGTGACAACTCATTAACCAACTGATGGAGGATTACCAGGATCCCCCTGGGCCATCGACCGGACGATCCTCATCATTAGCTCACCATTGAGTTATGGCGCTGGGCAATATAACATCCAACCAGCCCTGGGTAACCTCACGACCATGTCAAAAAATATATATATTGATAAATGATCTGATGAAAAATGGCATTATACTCAGTACAGTTCATTATTAGTTTAATTTTCACTTTGCTTAACAATGCCACACTCATCAAATATAATCATAATTTCCACAAATTCAACAAATTGGTATAAAAAATTTCCGATATGAAAAATTTGTAACTATACAGAATAGCTACTTTTTGAAGGAGAGATAGTAGACCCACAATAGTTATATATATGTGTGTGTATATATATATATATATATATATATATATATGGGTTTTGCATAGCTTACCTGTTTGATATTTACGAGGGTGTAATGACAATAAGCAAAACGCAAAAAATAAAATATATAAAATACGAGGAGTTCGACCACTTTGTTTACGTAGGATGCCATATTATGTAGCCCTGTAATGCTGTAGTAAAGTAAACAAATGCGAATCGTCAGTCACCTGTCTGCTGTGGATGTGTTGACATTGTGGTAGGTTAGTTGGCTGGTATATGCAGTACTGTACGGTTCTGTAAAGCTGTTTACTCACCTACTTTATAACATGTTCAGGAAGTGGACATGTGAATACTAAAAGAAACAGACCCAGCACTTTCAGCCTGCCGGTTACCTTTGCGTGAAAATGACGTAAGTCAGCATGGTGTTATGGAGATATGTGGCAGCATTAAATTCTCTGGCGAGGCTGCAGGTGGTACTCCCCCTCGCTACTGAAAAGTAATCAAAGGTTCCAGTTAATTATGTTACTATTGTAATGAAGTGAGATCAGCCTAAAAATGGTACCGAGGGGACTCGCGGAGCCGGCGATCAATGCTGCCGGTCTGGCTAATGTGCTGAGGTGAACTGGGTGAATGGCGTTAGCCGCCGCGACAGGTTGCGTTAACCAATGTCAAATGCTGAGTTTTAAAACATAACATAAGCACTATGTGACATTGTTGCACTGGTGAAAACTTATGTAAATTATAGGAAATACGTTGGTGACATTCCATAGAATTAACAAATGTCTGTTAAGATTGATGTTGTGAAGTTGATAGGGAGTGTCACTGCACTAAATGGCATTTAACTGTGATGGAGGCCTTTATAGACAATCTCCCTTTATGAAAACACAACTACCCTATTATAAATGGACATTGGATAAAGTTTTATGCTTTATTGTGACAAGTCTCTGTATTCAATTTCTCGTGACATATTTGCATTTCACTTACTACAGTGTTGCCAGGTGGCCATCTCCTGAAGGGGTGGACGAGTTCACCTGGGCAAAGGGGCGTGGGTTGCCACACTCGATGGCCCTTAACACAATAAAACCCACCCCTGACTGTAGATTTGAATGAGACGAAGTTGTGTGATATGGTTATAAAACATACTGCGCACTATTTGTGTGTTACGTCGTATGTCGGGGCGCGAGCTGCTATGATGTAACGACCAATGTCCTGTGCNATACTGCGCACTATTTGTGTGTTACGTCGTATGTCGGGGCGCGAGCTGCTATGATGTAACGACCAATGTCCTGTGCGCCCAACAGCTGTGGCTTTGCAGTTAACATAGTTTCGGATCGCCTACTAATTTATTACGAGAGTTACCTCTTGTAATAAGTAAAGTAGAACGGTCTCTTGAGTCGCGTAGAACCTGTTGGCAAGAAGGTGCAAGTTTTGTTCCTGTCAACCTGCACTATGCACTCTTGGCCTGATGTTGGTGCGGCCCGGTGCAGCTTATGCTGCTGATGTGACTGTGGTAGTCAGAGTGGATACAAGGAGCTCGTGGACGCGTGGTTCATGTAAATGTACATACTTTACACTAATTTTGCTCCACAATTTCCCAGATCTTTATAACCCTCCCCACTACGTATTTGTGGTTTGTGTTGATAATCTGTTTATGCCTCTAGTAAATTCGTATTGTGTAATTAGTAGAGTGGAATTATATCACTTTCCGTGATTTTTTTTCCTTGGAAAAGTTGCAATTGTGTACAATTAGCGAAACATTGGTTCATGAAATTTAACTACAGCCTCAGAAATTCCTGTTTCTTAGCCAAATATATATGTAAACAAACACAACATTCATTATTTGATGGTCCTTTAAATGTAATTTTCATCTCGTTATACACTCTATAACTGCCATTTTCGTGGATACAGTTCTGCACTCTGGAGGCATCGAAAACGCTAATTGGCCACGTCGTATTAAACAAAAAATCCAGAACAAAATTTTAAATACTTTACTACCTGGAATACATTTGTTTAACAACAAAGTTATCCTGGAATTTTCTTTTCATTATGAAAGGAATTTTATTTGCGAAAATAACGTAATTGGTGACATTTCTATAGTTTTGAAAAGCAGTGTTTGCTGAATATGTTTGTAACAGTTTGTACACAGCCGGGCCATTACTAATATCAGCTGCTGCTGGCTGAGCCATGCCAGCGGTCCAAGCACAGGCATCTAGGAAGGCGAGGCAGCAGAACTTGTGGCACTTACAGTATGTGAACAGTAGTCCCAAACACAATGCTAATTACTTAATGCGGTGTATGTTAATGATTCACTACCTCCATGCCAAACAATGTGGCACAGTGGTAACAGACTGCTCGGTAGGATCCATGTTCATTTCCTGGTCCAGCAATCGTGAGTTTAGTTTTCCTTGGTTTCTTTCAAATCACCCCAGGCAGCCAGGCAGCCAGGCAGCCAGGTGGTTGGTTAATACAGACCACTGTTGATTCTGTCTCCATTCTTGATCATCTACACCACTGCTTCTGTTTATTGATAAATAATTAAACTATAAATAATGAACTCTTCCCCACCTTATATTTAAAAGGTGTATATGTTTCGTAACAAATTTTGGCAAGGATAATTTGTATTTATCATTTGCTGGACATAGCAGAAATAAAGTTGCTGAAATTTTTTAGGTCTGTATTCAATAATGGAAAGAAAACTTTAATTTTTTTTTTATAGATATTTCTGAAGACCAGAATTTGAACATGCGAAATACATTTTACTATCATATGTACAAAGCCATTAGTAACTTAAAATTATGTGATGTGAAACTCACATCCAAGAGATTCTTGTGCCCACTGACTGCAGCAGTCACAACTACTCCAGCTACATCATACAGCACCAACTACGCCGGGAGAAGAGTGCGTAGTGCAGGTCGATAAGAAAGGAACTTGCACCTTCTTGTCGACAAGGGTTACGCAACTCAAGAGACCGCCCTACTCATTAATTACAGGAGGTAACTCATTTAATAAATAAGTAGGCTATCCGAAACTGTGTTTACCCCAAAGCCACAGCCGTTGGGCGCACTGGCAATTGTTGGTTGTGTCCTCGCAGATCGCGCAGCTAAATACGACGCAACGCACCACCAGGTGACGTCAACTGGCTTGTTGGCCAGAGCTGAAGTGATAAGTGCCCCAAAGTGTCATCGAGTAGTGTACATAATTTTTACAAACATATTAATCCCAGTCACTGCATTCACAGTTACAGTTACAGTCAGGGGTGTGTTTTATTTATAATAATAGCAATCAAGCATGGCATTCCAAACCCCTTTGCCCATGTGGACTCATCCATCCCCTCAGGAGACAGCCACCTGGCAATACTGTAACCAGTGGAATTCAACACATCATCGGAAGTTAAATTCAAACACTTTTATGAGAAAGTGTAATAACTTATTTAATGTGTATTTGTTTAATTGCAATAATGTTTTCTAAAATGGATATTGCCTATAAAGGCCTCCAGAATTGTAACAAATCATTTAGTGTGGTGTTATTCCCCGTAAACCTTACAACTTCAATATTAACAGACATTCGTTAATGAACGGGGGTGTCACCAATGTGTTTAATTTAATTAATACAATTTTTTACCATCACAATCATATCACAGAGTGCTCATGTTATGTTTCATTATTCGCCGTTTGACTTCGGTTCTCGCCACTCATGACGAAAGCCGACTTCATTAGGCCCAGTTCATCTCAGCACCCGGACAAGACTGGCGGCGTTGGTCGCTCGCTCCGCGAGCCCCCTCAGTACCATAATTTAGGCTGGAATAATTTCACTACAATAGTTACATAGTAGTCAACTGGAACATTTGTATTACCATAACTGTCCTGAGGGGACAGCCACACGCCCTGTCACCGGAGGGTTTAATGCAATCGCGTATCAATATAAGACCACGTGTATTTCACCACTAAGGTCACTGGCAGGCCATAAGTGCTGGGTCCATTTTCATGCATTAATCTCACATTAGTCACATGTGGCAAGAACAGTGAAGAAATCGCTTTACAAAGTTAAATTAGTGTCAATTCATTGTAGGGTACTACATCCTTTGTAGCATCACCCACATTTCTTTAGCATATTTCAGTCGTACGAGATGGCCTACAGTCTCGTCATATATATACCTTGTGTCCGTTTGTTGGTACGCGTGTAACTTCCGAAAAAATCAACTGATTTTCATTCTGTTTTTTTATGAACCTTCCTTTCGTTCCCACGAGTGTTTGTGAACCTTTCTTTTTTATCTGTATTACCTGCAAAGGTACTAAAATCTGTAAAAAGCTCATTTTTACCATGATTTTGTGTCAGGAATCGCCTTAGTCAACAATGTAGTCGCAACCTAGCAACAAATCTATCTATCTATATAAAAACAATATATAGATACTTATTGATATAACTATATTTCGATACTTTTAAGTATGTAAAGGACCGATATATCGATTCTTTTATATATGTCGATTCTTATCGACAAGCGAACAAGTCACATACAAATCTGTGGATGTAACGTTACATGAAATGAAGCGGTAAATAATCCGCCAGAATTTCTAAATTCGCTTGATGTTCCAGGATTGCCTCCACATATATTAAAATTGAAAATAGGAGTGCCAGTCATTTTACTTCGTAACATCAATCCACCAAAACTTTGCAACAGCACACACCTTGCAATAAAAAAATGATGGGCAATACTATATAAGCTACCATCTTGAAATGTTCTTTCAAAGGAGGAGATGTGCTTCTTCCCAGAATTCCATTTATTCCATCAGAAGTTCTCTTTCACTTTAAAAGAACACAGTTTCTAGTCAGATTGGCTTTTGCAATGACAATAAATAAAACTCAAGGGCAGTCATTGTAAATGTGCGGAACAGATTTAGAAACAGAATGTTTTTTGCACTGCCAATTGTATGTATCGTGTTCTAGAGTAGGGAAGCCACACAACTTATTCATACGCGCGGAAGATGGTAAAACTAAAAACATCGTATACAAATAAGTGCTTCAATAATAAAGACTTTGAAAATACATATACTTCTTTTAATTTCACAGAAATGAATATAACCAAAATATTTTGTGCCACAGCAACGCATGACAGGGTTAGCTAGCCAGATATAAAAGTGTAACAGTAAGTGCGTGACAACTCATCAACCAACTGACGGAAATTACCAACGAGGGCCTCCTGGGCAGTCGACCAGACGACCCTCATCATTAACTCTCCATTGAGTTACGGCGCTGGGCAATACAACATACACTGAGGTGACAAAAGACATGGGATACCTCCTAATATCGTGTCGGACCTCCTTTTGCCCGGCGAAGTGCAGTAACTCGACGTGGCATGGACTCAACAAGTCGCTGGAAGCCCCCGGCAGAAATATCGAGCCATGCTGGCTCTATAGACGTCAATAATTGCGAAAAAGTTGCCGGTGCAGGATTCTGTGCACGAACTGACCTCTCGATGATGTCCCATAAATGCTCGATGGGATTCATGTCGGGTGATCTTGGTGGCCAAATCATTCGCTGGAATTATCCAGAATGTTCTTCAAACCAATCGCGAACAGCTGTGGCCCGGTGACATGGCGCATTGTAATCCATAAAAAGACCATCGCTGTTTAGGTACATGAAGTTCATGAATGGCTGCAAGTGGTCTCCAAGTAGCTCAACATAACGCTTTCCAGTCAATGATTGGCTCAGTTCGACCAGAGGACCCAGTCCATTCCATGTAAAAACAGCCCACACCATTATGGAGCCACCACCAGCTTGCACAGTTCCTTGTTGACAACTTGGGTCCATGGATTCGTGGGGTCTGCGCCACACTCGAACCCTACCATCAGCTCTTACCAACTGAAATCGGGACTCATCTGACCAAGCCACGGTTTTCCAGTCGTCAAGGGTCCAACCGATATGGTCACAAGCCCAGGAGAGGCGTTGCAGGCGATGTCGTGCTTTTAGTAAAGGCACTCGAATCGGCATGAATGGCAAGAAAGGCCAAATTTCGCCGCACTGTCCTAAAGGACACGTCCGTCGTACGTCCCAAATTGATTCCTGAGGTAATTTCACACAGTGTTGCTTGTCTGTTAACACTGACCATTCTGCGCACTCGTCGTTGGTCTAGGTCATTAACTGCAGGCGGTCGGCCACTGCGTTGTCCATGGTGGGAGGTTATGCCTGAAATTAGGTATTCTCGGCACACTCTTGACACTGTGGATCTCGGAATGTTGAATTCCCTAACCATTTCCGAAATGGAATGTCCCATGCGTCTAGCTCCAACTACCATTCCGCGTTCAGTGTCTGTTAATTCCCGTCTTGCGGCCATAATCACGTCAGAAACCTTTTCACATGAATCACTTGACTACAAATGAAAGCCCAACCAATGCACTGCCTATTTATACATTTTGTACGCGATACCACTGCCATCTGTATATTTGCATATTGTTATCCCATGACTTTTGTCACCACTGTGTATATAAATAAGAGCTGGCGAGGTCTACAATACTGCCAACATGACAAAGTGAGAATGTGTCATTTATTCTGTGTTCTAAATTTGCTTCGGTAATCAAATGAATCTGATAAGGATGTGTCGTTTTACCCTTGAGCTACAATTCACTGCTTGTATGCTCCCTGCTTCGGTCAATGCGAGACCTTAGCCTCACCCATCCCGTACTCACCATCGCCTCACACCGACCATACCGTAAGTCTGCCCCCTCGACCTTCCGCCACTGGCCGACCATCGCGCTCGGAAGCCCCCGGCTGTCGCGTCAAACTCGCACAATAACAAAAACATTGACCAGAAAAATCTTAAATTAAAAAATACATTATACAATAGGGATTTTTCCTGGAAAATAAATTACACCTTTATTTGAGCCATTAAAATAATTATCGCATATAATACTACTAGACTAAGTTTTATTCCCGAGCGCACTTTATTTTTCAAATTATTAAGTTTTCGAAATGTAAAATATTTGAACTCCTTTGTATACTATCGAAACGGTTTCCTATTGGCTAACGTGTGTGTGACGTACTTGTACATGATTTGGTTTTGCCATCCTAGCATATTCATGCGAATGTATTGTCGACCGGTTGCGTGCATTACAGAAAAACTTTGAAATAGGGATGAAATTATTTTAGAAATGTATGTTTCTTGCACATATACTGATAGATATAACCTGATTTTGCTTCAATTGGCGCCAACTTTATTGATGTTTTTACTCTCACGAATAACCACTTTTCTTTTAGACTCATGTCTTTATATTTAATATAAATATTTTCCTGCATAAACGTACCTCTCAAATATAAAAAACGCCAACTTTTTTTCTGACACATTTGATATTCTATTTCCGTACGGATAGTACTTAGTTATGGTCTGTTTCATATAAGTTGGCGACATTTTGACAGTTAGTGAGTGGCAAATTGACGTATTCGAAACAAACAACATGCCATTTACAAAACATGTATTACCTGATGGAGGAACGAACGAAATTTAATATTACGTTGGCTATTCGGGGTTCACTGCCGACGCACATCAGACAAGCAGAAAATACGCGGATAAGAAAGAGTTCCTAGATTAATTAATACATTTTATTTTACGTAGTCGTAAAACAGAGGTTTTTAGTGTTAGAAACTAAACTTTGTGCTAAAGTATAAATGTATAGGTGCTGAAAATGAAAGGCACATTAAAACGATCTGTATACAAATGAAACACAACTTGAAAACCATTTTTCACATCTTATCGCCCCTCTCCAACCATGCTTTCCATACACGCTTGATATTAATTCCAAAAGCATACAGAAATACTGCATAAGATTATTGAATTATTTTTTATAAACATTTGACGAAATATATTTCAAATTCGTGTCGTTCCGAGTCAGTAATAGAAGAACAGTCAACTTTTAAAAGACACGTTCTGTTGAGCAAAGCAAGCGGCTCACACCTCGCCCTGACATGTTGTGCGCGCCATATATCCAGTTTTTTCGAAGCATTACCAGCCAGAAAAGAATAGCGTTCGTGTGCAATATGTAACAAATTTACGAACATATACCAATAGTTTTATTTTTCGCGAGCTATGCATAATTTTTAAAGTAACATATATTTCGTGTACAGCGATTTTGAGTACTAGTAATTTGTTTTCCACCGGTAATCGTTTGTCTACGTAAATTATACGCCATATTGTTCTCCCAAAAACCCATTTCCTTGTTTCCGAAGAAAGTGGGACACGCGTGAATAGTTTTTAAGCAATTATAACGTTATTCCACGTCACATATTTCCAACTCGAATATATTAGCTATAACGTCCAAAGTGTGATAATAGCTACAACAACCGTCTCGCAAATGTTAACCCAAATTCACTGTCTCGGACATATTAATAAAGAGTTAGTAAACATAGCAAAAACAATTGCATTTTCAGAGCTTGCCTGTGAGAGTTTCTTTAAGAGGTAGAAGAAAAGTAAAAATACACTGACTTAATTTTTTATATGTGAGCAGCTTTCACAGCTTGTAATTAAGCAACNTTCTCCCAAAAACCCATTTCCTTGTTTCCGAAGAAAGTGGGACACGCGTGAATAGTTTTTAAGCAATTATAACGTTATTCCACGTCACATATTTCCAACTCGAATATATTAGCTATAACGTCCAAAGTGTGATAATAGCTACAACAACCGTCTCGCAAATGTTAACCCAAATTCACTGTCTCGGACATATTAATAAAGAGTTAGTAAACATAGCAAAAACAATTGCATTTTCAGAGCTTGCCTGTGCGAGTTTCTTTAAGAGGTAGAAGAAAAGTAAAAATACACTGACTTAATTTTTTATATGTGAGCAGCTTTCACAGCTTGTAATTAAGCAACACACACGCGCGCGCGCGCGCACACACACACACACACACACACACACACACATATATATATAATCTGCACAGTACAGCGCGGCGGAAACATTGCGCATGCCTTGCGAGCAAGAGCAACGAGCCGCTAAGCGTGGGTGTTAGCATCGCCCGTAGCTCCCTCGCTTGAATGCATAAAACAGCTCCAGGAAAATAGGAGCCTTAAGGTGGTAGCCTAATTGGAGCTATTTTCGCGTCTGAGGCGCAAAAGCGCGGGAGCGATAAGAGCTACACTCTCTCGCGCATCACGTGCGTCATCGCCGCTACAGGCAGAACTTTGCACTGGTGTGCATTGCTCTCATCACTTTGCGTGTACCTATGGGACTTTAAGCGGTGATCCTATCATTTTATTGATGGAAGTCTGTAGGAATACCGGCTCATATCGTAGTTTCTTTCGTATCCCGGCCATATGTTTTACAGTACAGCATCAGTCTGAAAAACATTTTTTTATGTTTTTTTTAAGCCTCCAATTAAGTTATCTTCTGGGGTGTTTTCTTTTCGTAGGTAAACATATTGATGACACTTGTAAAAATTAAAAAAAAAAAAAATGGAGTATTTTAAACTTATTTCAACGCAGTTTAACCGCCAGGTGGGCGAACGCCTTCACTTCACGTAGTACCCAAAAATGGTCACTGCTACAGTACCTTCTGTTTACACTGAGCTCCGAACGTACTTCCAGTCACCGTTTTATTTTGGCCCCAGTCAGTTGTATTAAATAACATAGCTACCAGAGTCTGTTTTGTAGATAGCGATGATTGCAGTGGCTATTTTATCAACGCAACCAACCGAATTTATATCATTCCATTATTTATACGTAGGGGTTGAAAAATTCGCTAATTCGTTTTGGCGCACGTGTAACTTCAAACACTCGTACGTTTGTTACTTTCGCAATTCATCCGAGATTGAATTGTAGCGTCTTGGAAGAGTCTAAGCCATTAAGGGGCCCGCCTGCTTGGAGATTGTTTCCGTGCTTGAGGACGAAAAGCACAAGGGCTATTTGTTCTACAGTTGTACACACTCCAAGTACGCCACCGCCGCTAGGCGCAGTCTCTGAAATGGCGCGCAGTGTTCTCGTCGCGCTGAGTGTACCTATGGGACTTTAATCGGTGACCCGATAATTTTATTGGTTGAAAGTGTAGAAAGGTTTCGTGGTTCAGCACATTGAATGACGTTGGACGCACGTTAAATTGGTTCTTTAAAAATCCTGGATTTCAAACTCTGCAATGCAGTTCGAGCGCCAGGCAGGCGGTCCCCTTAATGGCGATGCCTAGTGCAGGTAGTGCAGGAGTGAATGAGTTGAGAGATTAGGACGGCTCTTAACATCGGGTCTTGAGGACCGATGAGGGTGAAACGAGGCGAGTATCCAGCAGCGCCGGAATGCAAGGGCGGGGTAAGCGGGAGATCCCCGGGAAAACCCGCATACCAGTGGCATCGACCGGCACGATTCCCACATGCAAACGTTCCGGGAGCTACCCCGTCGGGAATCGAATCCGGTTCGCCTAGGTGGGAGGCGAGTATTCTAACCACTACACCACCACCACGGTCCCCCTAGCGTGGGACCGGCGAAAGGAAAGATTTTTATACGTCAAATTATTTAAGGCTTGTCTTAGCTATCTATCACAATATCGCTTTAAAAAAAAACACTTTCTACCTTTCAACGAGAAGAGCCATGCTACAAATTAGGAAATAGGAGTACATAAATAAAAAATAAAAAATTTCTTGAGTCTGAACCTTAATTTACCTGCAATTTTCGGGGTATTAAAATATTTAATAAAAAAATTATAGAAATGTTGTTTGGGCAAAGATGGTTAGGTGATTTTTTGTTTGAAAACGATATCGTAGAAGGTGGCCGAGACACGTCCAAAATTATTTTTAGACGCAATAAAATGTATATCTACCCAATCATAGGCCCCAACAATGGAAGCAAGCACCCTATAATTATTTGGCATCTACTTCAGTATAAAAACAACTGGAAAATCTAGCCGACTGGTCACCGAACTAGTACATTTTCCCGGTCTCTATTTGTAGGTTTGCCTTGGATCTTCGCGGTTAATTGAGAACTTTTTAAATCAACATTTGAAAAATGTCACTGTCCCCACCTGTACATATTTTAACGGATACAGTGACTGACATGCGCCCAGTTAAGTTGGTAACGACGGAGGGAAAGAAGTTCCATGTTCTAACGTTAAATGAATAGCGGTAGGTAAACGTTCGTGGATACCTAAATTATTATTTTGCTTTCTTTGTTTTTGTAATGCATGTATGTGTAAGAATCAGCTTATGTGTAATAATCGGCTTATAATAGTTTCACGGTTTTATTTGAACGACGCATTAATAAAGTGATTAGTCCCACGGCAATGCTAATTTTACATATGGTGGAAGAATACATATTGTAAATACAAGTAGATGTTAATCAGGGCTCTAAAAGTGCTCAGTTTACCACGGACAGCTTATAAGGAGGGTAAAATTAATAATCACGAAAATATTGTATAAATAAATATAATACAGTCGTAAAAATTACTGATATTTAGAAAAAATAATTTAATTTTCTCGGAAATACATGTTTTATCACTAGAGTAGAATGTCCTTGTATAAAATATACATAAAGTTATTTTTCCCACGTAGTGAAGAAAACTTAGAACGATGAGTATAGATGCAAGGTCTACTTCTGGCAATATTGTTTCCTACATTAATTTTACACCCAATAGTACAGTTAGTTTTAAGTGAGTCTCAGCAGCGACAAAGAAATCCACAATTTCTTCTGCGAGTGTTACACCTTTAGCTGCTAATTAACAAAGTTGCGAACAATGCGCTCCAAATAATGGTTGATTTCTGAAGTAATTATACAGTTACATTTATCCATTAGATACTAGTGTTAAAAGTTACCGTTTTGTGTATTCCATAAAGTAGCGCACTAGTACTTCTTAACAATAAAAAACAATTCTTGACTACTTGACTCAGTATCCGGAGAATACGAGTTTTGGCATTCACATAGCAACTAAGTAATAGTACGAATGATTCCTACTGGCAGTCTAACCTAAATACTCACCAGGCCTCACATAAATAGGTACATCTGTGTTGCCAGTAAAGGGTCTATATCTAAGTCTAGTTCATTTATCACTCACAGACTGGCATTTAATAGCTCAATAAATTTCATGTATGCTCTCTGAAACTTTCTAGCAACGAAAAAAATTCCACGCTAAACGGCGTGCAATACACGTAAAGAGAGGTAATACGACACACATGCAGTAGCTCATCAAAGAATAAAATGCGCAAGATCCGGTAAAATTACAGTTTATGTAGCCATACTGTGGTCAAGGGTACTTGTTATTTCTTGTTCACTTTTCCGATTAAATACAAGTTACAATAATTTCCTATGTCAATGCTTGATTTAAATGTGCCGGAACGATATACAATCGAATGAAAGAATATTATAATGTAGTTTTTGAATTTTTAAAGATTAAAAAATAACTACGAATCCATCGTAAGTACAGATAAAATTGGAAATGTAGATGAAATAACTCTCTCTACTTGTTAACGATTATGCAACACAAAATTACTAGTAATGTAATGATTTCAAATAACCCGAGCTTCATCCACGTTTTACGAGATGCGTTTCAATACAACTACCCATTCTTTATTTTTGCATAAGGTTCTCACGCCTCTTCATGAATATAATGGGAGGAGAATTGCGTTTCTTTTTGCGTGAATAATAGAATTACAGGTTTCACAGTACAGCAAAAAAATGTTTCCTCAATTTACTCGCATAGATCTCTTCTTTTTTTTTTTTTTTTCTTGTGACAGATATAATCACGAAAGCCTTGACGCATGTATGAGAAATTCTTAGTGTATGGTGCACGAATGACTGATATCAAACGACTCCGGCCTTGACAAAACGAAGTAACCCCATCACGATATTACTGGCTTTCCAGTCCCATGTACTGTAGCAAACGTTGCAAATATTTGCATGCCATTTATTGTTAGCATACCCTACCTTTATTAGCAACATGTGTGTTTGTCAAGAAATCATTTTACATTTTCAGAGGGCCTACATAATTGGGCTAGACTGCATCTGACTTTGGTACTATAGCCGTTTCGAAGTCGTTGGCAATTCCCGTAAACTTTGTTAATTAATGTCAAACCTGTTAGAAGTAATTAGGAGATGGAAATACACCAATAATGGCTCATTCTATTGCGCAGGACACAAATCATCTTATTGAAGCTTTTTGGATGATGAACTTTTTTGTTTCAACAACACTCAAGTCTTCCTTCGAGGTTCTAAATGTATATTTTGTAATTCAGGTACTTAGTATAGTCTCTTATGTTCATGGCATAAACCAAATTCTTGCAGCACTCCAAAAGTTCAAAATTTGTAATATGTGGATGAAAACATTTTGTAGTTTTAATGCAGTGAGCAGACAGGTATTGGCAATAGAGGCGTAACTTATGTTTGCAGCCATTTTTACTTCAGGTGTGGAAAAAGTGTGTAAGGAATTTTCGTGGGGATTGTTAGTTAGGGGGAAGAGAAGAATGGGCATGGGCGTCAGCTAACTAATTTGGACGGGTCAGCACCAGACTCTCTAGGATGATGGGTCGTGGTCGAACACACAAATGGCTGTCCCATGTCTGCTGCGTCCTCTGAGGCCGTGCTCGGGAACTTGTCCTGCAGAACCCGGGAATGCGGGTCTTCCGAAATGCCAAATGGGAAATTTATGGAGTTGTCTTCCTAATGGCACACTCGGTTTGATTAAAGCTTGAATCAAACTTGTCACTTTTCAAGCCTGTAAACTCCGCCTTCACCAAGGCAATATCATTTTTCTGAGTTAAATTTTTTTAAACAGGTTATTATTTTCCTTTTTTAAGGTTAAGGTTATGTGGTACTGTTAAATATGGACGTGATGACGCCATCTAAGGTATTGGTAGTGATGACAACCAGGTGTCGGTATCTGCATGTTTTATAATTAATTGGCATCCATGCTCGCGTGAAAAGTGTATCCATTGAGTTGAGAGATTTGGACGGCTCTTAACAACGAGAGCCTACGAGAGTTAAATGAGGTGAGAATGGAGCAGCGTCGGAAACTGGGGAAACGCCGACCAGGGACATAGTTCGGCACGATTCCCACTTGCGAAAATCGGGGAGTGACCCGGCCGGGGATTGAACCCGGTTCGCCTTGGTGGGAGGTGCTCAGCCACCACGGCCCCCGAAAAGTGTGTGCGTTTTCTCATAGTGCTCTCATGTGTTTTCATTAAAATATATGGTAGGAGGTCTTCTGTGAGTACAAACTGAGGTCGCTTGCTAAAGAAGTACTAGAAATATATTGCCAACTAGATGGATGGTTCACGATGTGTTTCGCGAACTGCTTCTACATATTATATAATATAATGTTGCGAGTGCTTTGTGATTAACATATGTGGTAACTGCGCAACCCTTTCGTCTAGCTCGTTAGACATATACATTCAGTGGCAAGATAATGGGAATTTTTCTTACTTTTATTTTTGCCCACCGCATGATAGTGTGACAAATTTTAAGACTCACTCTGCGGTCCTTTCTTTATTTGTGTGTGTGTAATTCGAGAATAACACATTTAAAAATAGATTACGATTTTACGCGGGGAAAACAGATACCGCCATATTGATGTGCCAGTGACATCACTATGCTTGTTGTTCTGTGTTGTTTACATGCAGATGCATATGTGTGCATTTGGAAATAGTACTATATTTTGTTGTTTCGGACGATTTTAATGTTATTGATGCGTCACGTAAAACCAGAAAATGTTACATATTTCCACTATGCAAAAATACGCCGAACATTCCATACTGATAAGATACCTGCAAATATTCTAAGTTAAAATACAAAACGTGAACCGTGTCTAAATGTAGCAAGAGCCATAAGTACTAGACAATTTGCGACAGAAGTACATGTTTTGTGTGTGAGGATCATTTCTGCGTTAAGGAAATACGTGTTTTCTTACCGTAATTCCACATACCTAATTCGTTACACCAGTGTTTATTTTAAAGGCAGTGACTGCACGGCAAACGAGGAATTGCTGTTAAGTTTCATAAAAATTTCTAATTTGTGGTTTACACTACAACACAGTTAGGGCCTATACTAATAATGTTATCTTTGAAAATTGTCTCATAATTTTGAGGCTATATACTCCTGTTTATGCCTGGTGCATATGCCTACTTTTAAAACGTTTCTTTAGTAATAAAACCCATAGGTATATAAAGCCAATTTCATCTACAGAGGCATAATATTTTATTCTTAATTTTAGGACTAATCTGAAATTACTGGGGTACCAAAATCACATTAATTCCGTGCCGCCTCGCGACCGTGTGTGGTTCCACTGAATGTAAATAATAATATTAAAAGGAATGAATTAATTTGAGAACATTGTATCTTTCCTGAGCAGATCGCCGTATAAAAATCCTATAGTCACCGCTTAAAATTCTGAGGAAACAAAACACACTCGAAGCTTCAGGCCCGACCAGAGATTTCTTGAAACCCGGGGCAATCTACAATGCCTGGTCCCCACGCCTCCTTCCTTCTCAGAAATGGGAACTAAACTATTGCACATTAAAATTTTAATACAATTTTATAAACGGATGCAATTATTTTTACAGTGATAGAAGACAGCCTTGCGTGTTGTTAAATAAAGTAATCGACAAAATACAAGAAAGTAGCTGTTAAGATATGGATAATAACTATTGTGCTGTATATCGTAACATAACGACGTTGGCCCTGCGACCGGTGTTTACTCTATTATTGTAAGTATGCATGTACTTACAATTACATAAAACGCAGATGAATAGTAGTTTAGTTGGGAAATGATACAGAATTCAGAGCACGCCGGGATTTTAGATGAAAGAGAGAAGTCTCTTGCACCAACTCACCACATAATAACGACTCTGTTGTAAGCAGCTTGCAGAGGTGTGGCGAACTGAATTTAACCTTCATTATTAGTGACGATTCTGAACCACCTGCCAATAAAATTCAGTACAATCAATTACGTAATGCAATAATCATTACCGCTCTTAGGATTGCAAACTTATGATTTTATGCAGGAAAATTAAATTAGTCATTCAATCGGGCAATTTACAAATAATTATAAAGCTTGATGGGCAACACTCAATTATTATAGTCATGGCTCAGTTTACATAAACAATTTATTTACACGAAAATATGAAAAATGAAAACATATATATTTTATTACAAATTTTATGCAAGAAATAGTAACAGTTGACGCTAAATTAGGTAATTGAATTCATATATATATGTGTGTAGGATGTCACATATATATATACATATATAAATACATATATATATACACATACACACACACACACACACATATATATATATATATATATATATATATATATATATATAGGCTGTCACATGTTACAGGATCATTGCGACAAACTTTAAGGGGTGATAGGTAATGTAATGAGAAACAACTTTTGTCCGAGAACGGATGTCCAGAGATCTTCGTTGAGACGCCAGACGTCGTTGTAAAATAGTTCCACGCGCCTGGGAGGCAGGCATTCCGCGCCTTGGTATCACATGCCTACCGTCGGTCATGCAGTCATGTGTAAGGTAGTGAACGCGAGGGCAGGTTTCAAAGCCTCGCTTCTCTCCCGGAGATGTAGGCAGCATCACAAGCACTGGGAGCCGCATTGGACCACGTGTGTGCTGTGCGCAGTTCGTTACGTCCTTCACTCGCCACATTCCTACACAGACCTGCGTCGTTGTCGCTGCCTGAGTCGAAACAGTTGTTGTGTGTTCACCGCGACTGCGCTTCGTACACCAAACTAGTCATTGACGCTTATTCGTCGTCAGAACTGGCGGATATGCATATGCTGTAAACGGCGAAGCTAGAGATTGTGGACACGTAGCAGCACTTCTTTATCAGGAACGCTTCCCCAACAGACGCCAGCCACATCACACACTGTTCCAGAGACTACATCAGCGACCGCGCACGAGGGCGTCAGGGCAGGAGGTCTTCGTACGCCGCATTTTAAAGTACTCCGCCAGTACAGGCTACATTCATTCCACGTGCAAAAGGTACAGGCACTTGGACCAGCTGACTTCGATCCCCGTATGCGGTACACACAGTGGTTTATGCAGTAGTGCATTGCCGAGCCAGAGTTTGAATCGTGTGTCTTGTTTCCTGACGAAGCGTGTTTTACGAGAGATCGCTATTTCAGTACCCACAACAGCCACGTGTGGGCAGAAGAAAATCCACTTGCAGTGCTGGCCACACATTACCAACTGGTTGTGGTGAACGTATGGGCTGGCATCGTCCACGAACAAGTTGTTGGATCCTTCATCCTTCCAGTGCGTTTAAACGACCAGGCGTATAACATATTTCTGGCAAACGAGCAACCCCAGCTGCTAGAAGATGTGTAGCTCAACGAAACAGTCAACATGTGGTTTCAACATGATGGCGCACCGCCGCATTTTAACCGTCGTGTTCACCAACACCTCACGGACACATTTGGTGTTATGTGGATCGGGAGAGGTGGCCCTGTGCCATGGCCACTATGGTCACCGGACTTCACGCAAGTCGATTTCTTCCTGTTGGACCATCAGGAGTTGTGTGTACTCCACGCGTGTGGAGAACTGCGACGTTCTCGTAGAACAAATACAGGCAACATGCAACGCGGTTCAAACCACTCCTGGCATCTTCGAGAGAGTTCGCCTAGCAATTCATCGGTGTTGCAACGTCTGAGCGGAGGGCCGCCATTTTGATCACCTGCTTTAGGTTGATGTATGGAATTATGTAACAGGCAGTCAGTAAAGAATTGCAACCTACAAACGTCTACCTACTTATTACGTATTACCACCACCTCTAGAGTACAACATAAAATACCACTGTTTATTTTCCTAAACACTCCATGGTTTCACTTGACTGACGTACGAATAAAGCGAAACGGTCTAAGGCAATGTTAATCTTACATATAGCGGAAGGATACAAAACGAGAAATAGAGCAGGGCCACAGAGTAAATAAGTACACAAAGACAAAATGACATCGCAGTTCCTTTGATGTGCTAATTGGTTGCGCGAGTCTATGGAACCGACCTTGTGTCTGATTGGCTACCACGCACTGAGGAGGATTCTCTGTTGGCTGGGCTGCCAGCTGGCGAGTATGTTACCAGGCGCTGATTGGCGAGCGGCGTTCCAACATACCGCTGGCCAGTGACGCTATATTGCTGGCGTGTGCGGCTGGAGTTCGCGGAATAAGCGGCTATTTCATCGCTGCATTCTTAAGTACATTCTAAGAAATTATTTGAAAATTTACCATACCAGTGTATACGGTTAGTAAGATAGCGGGAATGGTAATTTTTTTTCCCCTACACATTAATTGTAGCGTTTCTACAGTTGCTCAGGAAACAGTCAAATGCGTAGGGAAGTTCCCAACTTTGAATAGTAGCAACGCCAAACATTCCTATGTCTGCAGGTTGATGTGTGGTATTATTCCCATACAGTGTATAGGTTAAAAAACTTCCATTACAGTTTAGGAAGTTTACCAGAATTTTTTTTTACAGTGTACTCTGTGGCAAGGCCTTGGGAAGTGCTCAGTTGACTGTGAACAGTCTATGGTAGTATGACTGTCCGCGGGGCTTGATGACTGTGCACCGCTAACAGCACGCAGATAGGCCGGCAGCCAAGACGTGTCGTGTTAGAACATACTGTGGGCTCTTTCAGGCGAGCCCGCGTCTCTGTTCCCACGCGCGATCGGTGCATGTCACCGCCGACCGGAACATGTCCCTGTCTTCCCACCTCCCACCCCTCCTTATCCCTTCCGTCATCAGCGCTCCCAAATAGCACGGCGGTGACCTCACGCGCGTCGCGTTCCTTCCTCGAGCGGGCAGGCTCTCTTCAAACCGCCTCCCGAAATACCCCGCAACGGCTGCAAAATGTGTGCTCTTTTTTTAATATACGGGCTGGACACTAAACGTCAAAAGAGACCACCGTGACATAACACACGACGTCGAAACTAGGTCAAGTAGTCTAGGATAACCAAGCCACCTTCTGCCGTAGGGCGATTTTCCACACTGGTGTCTTGAGCATCTGCAGTATGAACCTATGTGTGGGATGTGCAGGTTTTCACTCGCTCTCAACCCCCGATGTCCCATCATAAATATCAAATTATTGGTCGTAAGGTAATGCAATGTGCTACGGACATATCTTGGTGTATGAGGAAGCACGGTGACGTCATTGGAGGTCTCTCTTGTCCTTGCGTGGACGTGCGCGCGTACGGACAATTCACCCGCCAAATGCTAATCGTACGGAGGGTGTATGCTTTCAGTCTGAGTTATTGTCACTGCTGTTGTCACGCACCTGATAGTGGCTCGTGTTTGTTCCGGCACAGAATGAGTAAGTATAATTAATACGTTCACGGTTACTTCAAAATTTTCTGAAGCCCTGCTTCAGAAAATTCTTCCATCTCATGAAAACAATGCTTAACCTGGGACAACGCACCTTACTCGTGCGCACTTACTTTAATAATATTCTGCAAAAGAACTATTTCTTACTAGGCATTGGGGCCGCGGCGGTGTAGACGTCAGACTTCTCGCTCGCACCTAGGCGAACCGGGTTGGATTGCCGGCGGGGCCGCACCCGGATTTTCGCATGTGGCAATCGTACCGGACGATGCTGCAGGTTGGCGGGTTTTCTAGGGGACCTTCCGTTTCCACCCCCGTGCATTCCGGAGCTGCTCTATACTCGTCTCACTTCACCCTCATCAGCTCTCAAGACCTCGCTTTTGAGAGCCGCATAAATCTGTCCACTCCACTTACCACTTAATAGGCATTACAAGCGCGCCTATTTATTAACTAAGTTTATTTATATTAATTGTAAATGAAATATAATTTATATGTAAAATGTAACCGATAATAAGATATTTTAATGTAAATACATGTATAACACACTTGCAATACATGTAATATTTAGGAAACAACCAAAAATGTCCTACGTAGGGTGATCTTTCAATGGTTTGATTCAAAACGTGTGAAGATACCGTGAATAGACTATACTCAGTGGAGCAGCTTGTGTTTATCGTCAACATGTACTGGAAAACTAAGTCCGTAAAGGTGCGCCAGCGTCAATTTATTGCACATTTTAGGGGCCGGAAACCGTCTGCTAAGTCTTCCACCTAATGAGTGCACATCAGGAACCGGGAGAGAGTGAAACATCCTGTAGAATCCGAGCGCATTACACTGCAGCAGCTTCCCACGGATAAAGGAGCGAAGGCGCCCTGCTCGATTAACGAAAAAGATATTGCAGACTAGGGTATAGACTATCGCGGTTTCTTCACACTTTTTGAATTAAACCTTTAATAAACCACCCCATATATGACGTGTTTCCTAACTGTGCCGTGTATCACAAGCGTTTTATACTGTGTTAACATAAAAGTACCTTATATGTGGTCAAATTTAATTTATCTTTTACTTATATTGCATGTGTAAACTACACTATTTCATTTATAATTATTATAAATAAAACAGGAAGAAAATAGGTGTGTTGGTAATACATAGCAAGAAATAGTTCTTATGCAAGATATCACTACAGTGAGTGCGCACAAACGCGGTGCGCTGCCCTCCCTTTGGTGCAATTCTCTAGAATTAGTTAAGCTTTGTTTGCCTTAGGCAGAGGAATATTCTGGAAGTAGAACTTTATCAGGGCTTCAGAAAAGTTGGAAGTAACCGTGAATGGACTATACTTTCATATCACTTTTACTTTTATTTTGCGAATCACCACTATAATAAAAAAAACAACTTGCCGTTGGTATCAGAGCAAACACTTTAAAATCGAAGCAGTTAAAACTGCACCAAATCAGGGAATTTGACTGCGAATCTATTAAAACTGCTCCACTTGAATCAGTACATATTTATTCAGCAACTAAAATGATTAGTAGAATTTTACTGATTCAAGTGGATAATCGATTGGGGGTGTTATGGGTAGGTAATACCGAGATGGTAGTGTCAACATGACGAGATTTATCATCGCCAACGAGCTGCCCAGTAGTGTGTAATCAGTCGACTGTGCTCCCTGCTTCTATCGAAGTCGTTATTCCAGGTAGATGCCAGGGAAAATTTGTTAGGTGGTTGGGCATAATCGAACCAGCCCAGAAATAGAGGACGAATGCATTTTGGGTCAATGTATTATGTAAGCTGGGGTGCATTTTTTTACCAGATGGTTTAATTTTAGCAAGGACTTTGACTTCTTCAAAATCGGACAGTTTGCCTGTTAGTATGATTCATTTATCTAACCGCACTATCCGTCTTGAGGAGGGGGCCATAATAGGAGTTTGCAAGCAGGTCTTGCAGGTACTTCCAAATGTTCTAGAAGCTTCAATGCCACAAAATACCGAATGTCCTCTATCAGATGCTCTGGGGGAACTGCTGACATCAGTGAAACTGTTTCTTTACTTCTTTCAAATTTACCTGTTTTATAATTTTCCAATATGTCTAATTTGTGAAATATTACACACTAACTGCTCGCTAGTGCATAGAATGCACCGTCACGGGATAGATAATTGAGTCCTGTCAGTTTCAGAATTGCTACAAAGAAATAGAGTTTCTCTTAACTGCCAACAAACACGATCATGAACAACCTTCCCTACATTGATGTTTACTGACAGCAGTTTTATGCTATTAGCATTAACTTTTATAAATAGTCACTCACTACTGCAACAAATACAGATTCTAGTGTTTTCGATTTGAGCATCAGTGATTCTTCGACTGCTATGGTTGTCTTGCAGGGTCAAATATTGCCGGTTTTCACAGCCACTGTCAAAATTGCTGTATTGGCTATGAAACCACTGGTATGCAGGGCCAAAAGTTGGTTCCTAAAACCACCACGATACGGCACCAGCCCAATGACCTTGGTATAAATAATGTTGCATGTCACCACATCGACACAGGGGATGCCAGGCCCATAAAGAAACCACCAAGGTGACTACCGCTAGGTGTACCTAGACGACAATGTGGTCACGGGAAGAACATTTGAAGAGCACCTGACATGCCTAGATTCTGTGTTTCAGAAAGTCGCCGCAGCCAAACTGAAATTAGTTCCTAAGAAATGCCACCTTAAAAAAAAAAACACTTTCTTGGGCTGTTTTGTGTCGACCGATGGGATTAAAACGGACCCTGAGAAGACCAGAGCAAAAAGAGATTGGCCTCTACCAAATTATAAAACTAAAATGTGGAGTTTCCTAGGCTTATGTGCTTACTACCATCGATGTGTGCCCGGGTTCGCCACGATCGCTAAGCCTCCGCATGAATTTACTGATGCAAAAATAAAATTTTATTAGATACCAGAGTGTGAAATTGCTTTTAATGGACCAAAGGAAATTATGATATCTCCCACAGTATTGGGCTTCCCGAGTAGAGAGGGTGAATTCATTAAGATACTGATGCTAGTGATGTAGTTATCAGGGTTGTGTTATCTAAGATTCATGATGAGAAGGAGACGCCATTGGAATACTTCAGTAAGTTGCTATACAAGCCTGAGAGGAATGACTGTGTGGCACACAGGGAGCTTCTGGCAGTGGTGAAGGCAATTACACATTTTCACCATATCTGTATGGTAGACACTTCAACCTAAGAACTAATCATGCTTCTTTACACTGGCTACTAAATTTAAAGAACCCCAAAGGTCAAATAGCCCGTGGATACAGCACCTGCAATAATATGACTTTTAAATACATCACAGGTCTGGACGCCTTCACAGTAATGCAGACACACTTTCTAGGAGACCATGCGAACCGTTCTGTCGTCATTGTGAATGCCAGGAGGTAAAGGGTGGTGTATCGTGGAAAGTAAGGAGGACAAGAATTCAAGGCAATGTATCTTGCGATGGGTCACCTACATGGGACGATACGGACATAAGTAATGATCACTAAGTGACCCCACCTTGCGTCCAATGTTGGAGTGGAAGGAAGTCAAGTATCGATCAAGATGGAAGGATATATCCAGCCTAGGCATGAAAGTCAAAGCATACTGGGCACAGTGGAATTCTCTTGTTCTAAAGAATGGTGTGCCGTACACGAACTGGGAAAGTAATGATGGGGAACATAGTAATTTACAATTGGTCCTACCAGAGAGTCGAATACCAGAAGCGTTAAGAGAACTGCACAGTACAGCAGCAGGTGACAACCTCGATGTAAGTAAGACCCTCGACAGAGTTAGAAAGAGATTCTATAGGCTGCATTGGTGGGAGGATGTTGAGAAATGGTGTGTTGTCTGTGTGATGCATGTAATGCTAAGAAGGGTCCGACGGTTAAGGGAGGAGGTCCTCTTCAGAAGTACAATGTTGGGGCCCCATTTGAGAGTATGGCAGTGGACATTCTCGGACCACTACCAGTCACTGATAGGGGGAATCGATACCTTCTGGTAGCACAAGATTATTTCACAAAGTGGCCCGAGGTCATACTGGTGCCAAACCAAGAGGCTGGCAAGGTAGCTGATGCACTTGCATAGCATGTTTTCTCCAAGTTTGGAGTGCCACTTGAGCTACATTCTGGTCAAGGACGAAATTTTGAAGAAACTCTTTTCCAAGAGGTGACAAACATTTTAGGAATGAAGAAAACTCGTACCACAGCATTACACCCTAAGTCGGATGGGATGGTTAAGAGGCTGAATCGTACCATGGAACAGTTTCGGGTGTTCTTCGTAGAAGACAAACAGAAATATCGGGACTCCAAGGTACCCTTATTTCTCTTGGCATATAGATTGGCAGTCCACGCGTCAACAAGTGTAACCCCTTCAATGATGCATTTTGGGCGAGAGCTCCGCCTCCCTGGTGACCTGCTGTTCTTACGTCCAATGGAAGAAGCAGCCACCCAATAATATGCCATCAAACTACGTCAAAAGTTAGTATACATTCATAAGTTTGCCCAGAGGCACCTTAAAACTAATAGTGACAGAATGAAAACACGATATGACCAGAGAATGCCTAAATAAAATTTTCAAGAAGAACAGCTTGTGGGGTTGTACAATCCTCAGAGGCTGAAGGGATATTGCCCGAAGCTACAGAAATGTTAGGAAAGTCCATACAGGGTCCTGAAACAGATAAATTATGTTGTCTACTGGATTTGTCAACAGGGCTATCGGACGAAGCCTAAAGTCGTCCACATTGACCGACTGGCGCTGTGCTAAGGTCCTGATGTTGGAGAGACTGTTTGGGACGAACATACTTAAGGAGGGGGCAGTGTTACGCGCTGCAGTTCGCACCGGCCGCGAGATCCCATTATGCGCGGCCCGGCTCTGTGAGGGCGTGACCCACCTCGACCCCTCTCCGGGCAGTCGGGGAATGACTGACAGTGGGGATGTAGCTGGCGTCAGTCCTTCCTCCTCCCCCTGCTGGAGAAGCCGACAAGTTTAAAGGATGCGTAAGAATATTTAGAGAAATTTCGAGAAATTTCTGGGCGATGGCTTACGACCCTATAAATATTGCAGAGGTCTAAGGGTCGAGAGTCATTGGCGAAGGCCATCTGGCTGAGTGCGGAAGTCGAAGTAAAGTGCGGCGAGGGACGGACGACGACGGGAGATTGCGAGACGACTGCGGACGAGGAGTTCGTGGTGTGAATGGACTAGAGGGCGTGAATCCCGACGAGTGAAGGCTACTGTGCGTGAGGGCGCCCGGAGAACTCTAAAACATTGCGGACTGGTGGGAAATGGACTAAACTGAGGTGGGACTGAATTAACATGTAATACGGATTTTGTTGTGAATACTGGAACTGTCAAGTATGGACACATAATTTATAAAAAAAATTGAATAGGTTTTGATACTGTCTAGTGGGACTGATTTTTAATTATTTAATTACATTAATATATTTTAAGTGATTGTAAATTGTATTGATTGAATTAATTAATTGTAAACATTATTGAGGGAATTTGGGTGTGAGGTTTAATAGCCTTATGTTTAAATGTGTGAGCCGAGTTAACGCAAGCTGTATATTGGTGCCACTGTTTTCTGTATCTAGTTTACCTACAAATGTTACAATGTCCTGAAACTTTCCCGCGCAAACATTGAACTCATATAGAACGTCTATTCCAGGTTTTCTGACGAGGTCTTAATTTGTTCTGAATGACATGGCTAGTTGGTAAGGTTAGTTGGTATAAGTTGTGTGGTCTGACCAATCTTGTCGGTCGGTCTTGGCTGGTTTTAGTGTGCATTTGGTATGGTCTGCTGGTCTTGATGGTTAGTTGGACTAATCTGCTGGTGAGGTCGTTTGATATGGTAGGTTTATATAACATTTTGTTATGGCTATTTGGTTGTCTGGTATGGCCAATATTTGTGATATGGTCAGAGTGGCGTGTGTGATCGTTTGATAGGGCCTATAGTTGGTATATTCTTCATGTGAGACACTGGAAGAACAATTGCAGTAGTGTTCTTCCAGTATCTCACCTGAAGAAGGGGACAGATTCCAGGCCACTAAACGTCGTGATGGCTTATAATTATTTTTTGTGGTTCTGTGAACTTTGTTGGTTTATATATTCTTTCGTATGATTATTTTTTGTGGTTCCTGTATTGTTCGCAGTGTTGATTTATTTGGTTTTATAATCTGACAATGAATACTTTTCCTGACTTGTGTTTCATTGTGTTTTTTGTTTTATTTTCTTGTTTGTTTTGAGTTTTTTTATTGTTCAGCTGTGACCACTGATATTGAATTTTTTATTGCTCTGTTTTGTTGACTTTTGTGGTGTTTTGTTTTCGTCATCATGTTGTATCCTCTTTTGGTTTGTTTTTTTTTGTCTGTCCTGTTTTGTAAAAATAAGTTATTCGTCCGTATTTTTGTCATTTTAATATTCTATTGACAAGGCAAGGAAACAGCTTTTCCTGATTATCTGTCTGTGGTGTTGTAAAAGGTTTTTGCGTTTTTGTCTTGCTGAGTCTGTGTATGTTTATTTAGTCACATGGTCAGCAATGGACATAGTCCAATCAAACCATCATAATAACACGAACTCGCCATTGCCATTAAACTTCAAAGATAAAAAGTGAATGGTAGCTTAGACACGCCTAAAATCATTTAACGTGTAAACCCTATCCTTTCACTTGGCTGGTCCCACACTAGGCAGCGCCCGTGAAAATGGTAAAACTTAACACTTAACATCGTAACGGTTCTAATCACTTTGTATCAAACTTGTACAAACTGATAGAAAACGGCATTGCTATCTTCTTAACTTTTTGAGTGGAAATATTAGGAAACTAAAATCTTTAGTTTTACTTGTTAAGAGCTGAAAATTAAGAGTGATGTAAATTCCCCATTAAGGAATTTTATTATATATTATTGCACTTAGTAATATATATGCATATTATAAAATACATTTTTAAAATTAAAATTAAGTATTTTACAGGAAATGTGAGCTGCGGTGCAAATATTTGGTAAAATTATTTAGAGTAGTCTAATCTTTGTCACATAACTTACCTTTTCATATTGGATGAACTTACTGATTGAAAAAGGGCTACGTTATTTAATTATTACTTCTAAGGTTTTTCAGTTATGTAAACCTTAAAATAAAAATAATAATGGAAGCATGATGCCAATGTCACAAACGTTTGTTCAGCAACGTCCTTGTCGAACACCTGAAATTAAGTATAACAAACTTACGATTGTCGTAACAAACGTACAGATTTTTTGACCGCGGTCAAAGAACAAATACTGCCTGGAAAAATATCTAGATAAACAAGTACAGCATGCCAAAAATGTTTTACAGCTTATTATGATATGCATAAGAGACAATATCTCTCCCCCCCCCCAATCATCTTCATGGGACGAAGACGGCTTCAATATCCTAACGAAGACGTGCATAACCATCGCCGTCTACAGCTTCAACCAAATAAACTAGAGCCGTAGTGTCTCTAGTGTATTTGCTTCAACCTTCAACAACCATCGTTTGAATATAATCTTTTTATTCATATTATTTATTCATGCTACTTATTCTGTCAAATTCAGTTTATGGCTTTTTTTTTGTATTTTTACAACATATTTATAATTACTTCCCTGTTCTTTGGACATCCCACCTTTCCAAGCATGCGCGGTGGACAGTTACGCCCTATTGGCTACCAATGTTAAGTTGGCGATCGCCCTTCTGCTGGGCCCTTGGCTCTGTCACTTGAACGTTGGTTCTGTTCATGTTCGATCACTTACTGCTCCTGACCGCTTCGACGGTTGGGCGTCGTCGATTTGGGTCATCGCCACGTTTGTCAGGTTTGTGGCATCATAATGTCAACGTGAATTTTCTACGATGGCCGTAGGGCAATTCACAGGGGGTTTGCTGTGAATTGCAAACATCATAAACATCACAAGATGTTTATGATATTTTCAACCAATCGCANGGGGGGGGGGGGGGATGGGATGCATAATAATCAGTTTAGGGGATATATCGTAAATACATTTTGCCTTATAATTTTGTAAGGAATTGCCTACTGAAGTTTTCCCCCATGTTTTAGAAACATGTGATATACTCGTACGTATTTAACGATGATTCCCGAGTTAAAATTGAAACAGCCACGCATTTTGTCCAGTGGTCACAAGACAGATGTTAAACACACGTACATACATTGCGAGCACGCTATGGGACATACAGCGTGGTCGAAATATTTCTTGTACTTATGACACGTTATAAGTCGACCTCGAGTCGCCCAGACTACAGAGTATGTAAGCACATAGAGAAGAAACGGCGTGGCGGTTCCTATGATGTGAAAGTACCCAATGTGAACGTACTGGCTGCGCAAGGCTCTGGGAACGGACCTTGTGTCTGATCGGCTTGCGAGAGGTACCCTACACGCTGGGCTGCAGGCTGGAGAGTACGTCACCAGGCGCCGACTGACGAACGGCGCTCCGACATGTCGCTGGCCAGTGACGCCATTTTGCTGGGGCGCGCGGCCGGAGTTAGCGGAATAAGCGGCTGTTTCACCTGCGTATACTTTAAGCGGTTTTCACAATCGAGCGACGAGCTTCAGCCAATCAGAGCTTTGACGCTGGCGACGAACTCCGAGAGCGTTGCACGAGAGACGAACATTGGTTTTGACGCTCGTCGCCGACGACGGGGAATAAGAACAATAACATGAGAGTATTTCTTAATGAATAAACTGGCGAAAAGCTGAAGTACAGAAAAAATGAAAATGTACATATTATTAATAAACGGTTTGCAGATATACTAATATCAGTCCAATTTTATATAGGTAGATTTTTCCTACCTTTCGGAAAAACAAAAGTATAATGCTTTCCGATGCATGAAAGTCGTTCATGTTCTAAAAGATAATTTCGAATTTTAATAGTGGAAGGGAAATGCCGAATACAGCGCGGGAAAAAGTTGCTTAAATCGGAAGGTACCCCCCTGGGGCTCTAAATTACTTTTTGAAATTGATTTCGTCACTAAATGAAAAATGATTTCGTCACTAAATGAAAA
>NQII01007734.1:105980-150923 GCA_002778355.1 Clitarchus hookeri | reverse complement strand
CCTGGTGTACGAGTGACCTGGACATTAGTTAAACTTGGCTTTGGAAGGTTTAACTTGTTTTACCAGTCTCTAACCAACAATGATGGTCCACCATTTGGTACCACAAAAAGACTTATATGTCTCTGTACTTGCTGTCCTTGTACTGTAACAGGCACTTTAGTGAAACCGCATGGACGTATTTCAGCATTTGTATAAGACGTAAGGCAGATGCTTGTTTCATCCAGGGGATAATCTGACAATTTGCTGTTGTACACGCTCTGATATTGCTGATATGGGCCTGTGTCTATCTCCATGTCCAACTTCACACTGTCTACCATCACTCTCAGTACTCAAGGTTTGTACTGTAGCCCCAACAGTCAATACATAGGAAGGAAGTCGTCAGTAGTTTGTTCATCCTCTGCTACTTTTACGTCTTTTAAAACATAATTACGGAAAGCACTATTGTTGGGGCACATCCTTCTTAAATGTTCCATCCGGTTACAGTTCTAACACTTCTACCCCAAAAACTACAATCCTGTACCGAAGGTTTGCCATGTCTGCAACATGTACAACCTGTAAATATTCCTAGCGACATCTTCTTTTGAAACTTTCTTCCTCTTGCACTTAGTTCTTGAGGTCTATAGTGATTGAACATCTCCTTAGGTNCGACATCTTCTTTTGAAACTTTCTTCCTCTTGCACTTAGTTCTTGAGGTCTATAGTGATTGAACATCTCCTTAGGTCGACATTCCTGTGGATGTGCCCACAATATATGAACCTCGTTTAACATCTTTAGTTTCACTAACTTCTAGTGTTCCGCGCCACACATTGTCCACTGCTGNAACCTCGTTTAACATCTTTAGTTTCACTAACTTCTAGTGTTCCGCGCCACACATTGTCCACTGCTGATTCAAAAGACGTGGCTGTACTCTCTGCCTTCTCAAATGTCAAATCATCACTCTCAAGATATAACATTTAAATAACTCTTTTAACTTTTAGGCTGATAATGAACAGATCACACAGGGCGCTATCTAAAAACACCCAAAATTACAAAAACGTGTTAGCTTCTGCAAACCAACCATGAAGTCAGAAACACTTTCACCATCTTGCTGTACTCTTTTATGAAAACAATGGCGTTCTGCAATTACCGAAGGTTTGGGAGCAAAGTTTCTCTTTAATAAGGCTACAACTCGTACTTTTTATTTTGTGGCTTCACTGGCTCACAGAAATTAAGTACAACTTTGTACATTTACTTTCCAATTGACAATGTCAATATCGCCCGCCCTTTAACCTGTTCTTTTTCTTTGTCTTCGACACCATTGGCTATAAACAGTTGCTTTAACCNCCCTTTAACCTGTTCTTTTTCTTTGTCTTCGACACCATTGGCTATAAACAGTTGCTTTAACCTTTCAATGTACGATACCAACAAATATTAATTAAGGATGAACTTTTCAACTCTGAATCCTGACATTTCTAACCATTTTATTTACACAACCTTCAACCTAGCAAACAATCCCATACTCGTCATCACTGTAGTGTATTGAACTCATTTATTACTGCTGTTACACTTTCATCTGATCTTAGTAGCGCGGTGACACGCGAGTAGTGACGACCGTATGCTGCAACCTTACAACCATATACACTACAGTAACAAAACAAACTAAGAGTATATGTAAATATAACAAGTTGGATTCCAACTGGTTAAATAGTTCCACTCATATAGTACCTTGTGTTTCATGAGTGAAGCTGCCCTGTTAAAATATTATGTAATACAGTGAAACCCTGTTAACAAGTTCCCACATTAGTTTTCCTGCTTAATAAGTTGAATAATTGTGCACCAACAGAAAGACGTGTACACATTTTTAAGTTTTCCTGGTAAATAAACACTATTTTTTCAGTCCCTTCAGAAACGTCTTAACAGAGTTTTACTGCACTTTTAAAATTTCTTCATTAAGGTGGCTTGTAAACTTATTNAGTTTTCCTGCTTAATAAGTTGAATAATTGTGCACCTTGTCTTTCTGCACATGTGTAATTTAAGTTTTCCTGGTAAATAAACACTATTTTTTCAGTCCCTTCAGAAACGTCTTAACAGAGTTTTACTGCACTTTTAAAATTTCTTCATTAAGGTGGCTTGTAAACTTATTGTATTTCTGCCAGGTTTGTAAGGATTTGTTTTAGTAACTAGTTCCTGATTTATATTATAAAAATATAAATCTTTTACATATTGTTATCTTTTAAAATGGAGAACAGAATAAACTGTGCACAAGCCTGTTCATTACTTGCAACAGGTACTGCCAGAATACCATGTTTGGTGATAACAGATACGGTGATTTTAATTACATATATATAACTATACATGTGTGCAAATAATATTTTTTCTGCATTTTTTATGAGGCACTATAATACAAAATGTAGGACACATGACTTTGTTTTAGCTCAAAATAAGTCAATGGAAATTCACGGTATTTGAAACACAAGAATTAAAAAACTAAGAAAGTGCAAACCTAGATAATGGCTATTGCCAACTCTATGAGCAAATATTTTCCCATACTACAAGTAAATAAAATGTATTATTGAAGCATTACAACGTCATATCATTTTTACAGCATTAGAAATACAATTACATTTTGTGTTTATTTCGGGAAACCATCCCAATGATTTCAGACAATCAGAATTGATATGGAAGGCCACAAAAAAATATTGTNCTATACATGTGTGCAAATAATATTTTTTCTGCATTTTTTATGAGGCACTATAATACAAAATGTAGGACACATGACTTTGTTTTAGCTCAAAATAAGTCAATGGAAATTCACGGTATTTAAAACACAAGAATAAAAAAACTAAGAAAGTGCAANTTGTTTTAGCTCAAAATAAGTCAATGGAAATTCACGGTATTTAAAACACAAGAATAAAAAAACTAAGAAAGTGCAATCCTAGATAATGGCTATTGCCAACTCTATGAGCAAATATTTTCCCATACTAGTTCATTTATTTTACATAATAACTTGCATCACAACGTCATATCATTTTTACAGCATTAGAAATACAATTACATTTCGTGTTTATTTCGGGAAACCATCCCAATGATTTCAGACAATCAGAATTGATATGGAAGGCCACAAGAAAATATTGTTTAATTTACGAGACTCTGGTAATTATTGTCAAAATAGCAGTAAAATAAATATTTTAGGGTCGCGTGCCACACGAACCAATCAGTTTGTATGCTGAGAGTAATAATTAAAAGCAGTAGATATTTTTCCTGTCGGAAGAACAAATAATATCCTCTATTCTCAAAAATCATCTTGAGTTTATGCCAGCACATTTCATGTGGCATTATCTAACAAAAAGCCCAACAAATTAGGTTATGTAAAAATACCCAAAAATTAGACTATGAATTCAATCAAAAAGCTATTTCGTACTAACACTTCAAATAATNAGGTTATGTAAAAATACCCAAAAATTAGACTATGAATTCAATCAAAAAGCTATTTCGTACTAACACTTCAAATAATCATATAACCGTAATTTATTAAGATATTGATACAACTGAATCAAACAGAATTTTCACCTCATCTACTTATTCAACAAAATAGGCCTCTTGTAAAAAGTGACTGAAATTTAATGAAATATTCCACAATTATTTGAGTGCATCTGAGAAACATTTTGCTCCACTCGCTGTGGCCACTAAAACACTGCGAACTAGGCAACAGCGCGCAGCCGTGATAGGCTACTGGCACCAACTAGTGGGAGGAGCACTGCTGATTGACTGACCTTGAGCGGTCAAGAAGTTCTGTGCCTGGTGTAGTCAGATAATCATCCATAACCTGTACACACATTTGCAGGAGTTGCATTTCAACCTGCATCTTATGCTCTATGCTTCCGAAACAATGCACTGCCTGGGTATGGGATTCACCAAGTTATAAGCTGTTACAAAGCATCACGACTGGAACNTGCTTCCGAAACAATGCACTGCCTGGGTATGGGATTCACCAAGTTATAAGCTGTTACAAAGCATCACGACTGGAACTAATGACTTTCTAAAATTGAGACGACCTGGATTTGGCCTCCAATAACCCAAAAATCTTGGTAAAAGTATGGTTTCCNTAATGACTTTCTAAAATTGAGACGACCTGGATTTGGCCTCCAATAACCCAAAAATCTTGGTAAAAGTATGGTTTCCCACATTAAGTCAATGTTTCTTCATCTCTGGTACAAAAATAAATTTTTATAATGGAACACTGAAACATTTATGTATTTGTTTTATTCAATAGGTAGATGATGTTCACATTAAATGCTACCCCAGAAAACAAAATTAACTGCTAATGACTACGTACATGGAAAGAAAATTAAGGCACAATAATGAACATCTGACAACTGGCTTTCTTATTATTAAAAAGAATAACACAATAAACTAAATTGAATTCACTTTCATAAATAAAANCATCTGACAACTGGCTTTCTTATTATTAAAAAGAATAACACAATAAACTAAATTGAATTCACTTTCATAAATAAAATAAAATGAAAATAAGAATGAAACCAGATATGTTCTTAGACTTTGCATTCCATTTACTGTCTCGAGCAAGACCATTTGCCTAACAAGCAGTAACATTGGGTTCCTAAGAGGGCACGGGACATTTTTCATTTGGCAAACCTTAACGACCACGAAAATATGGTGGATGTAATTTCCTAATTTTAAACACTTATTCAGCACTGCATTTACTACGCGTGTGTGTGTGTATNGAAAATATGGTGGATGTAATTTCCTAATTTTAAACACTTATTCAGCACTGCATTTACTACGCGTGTGTGTGTGTATTACATATATATATATGTTTTGCAAGAGTAAAATCTGTAAGAAAAACCATGGGAGAAATTTTTCTTAGAACAAAGTGGCCGGCCAGCGGAGACGTGGCAATGTAGTCTGCTGCTGTCTTGGGGAGTCTACTTCCCACCCTCTTGTCAGGTCACAACCCACAAGTCATTGTACACACGTCACGCCATGCTGCACAGCAAGACAGTTGCTTGTCAGGGAACCACAATTGAACCTAAAATAAAGTGTGAGTGTTGCAGGCAAATTAAAATTAATTTACAAGTTTGAATCTGGCGCTTTTGTGGCAAAAATGTACCTTGAATGTGGAATCGCCAAGCAATTACCTACATAAAAAAATGAAGAGAAGTTACAACAAAACCCTGACTTTTTATAAATCACTGTCCCTGCATTCTCCACACCAGGTCCACAATAATTGATGGGCATGGTCACAATTGATACATTATTTCCAGCCACATCGTGAATGGAATATAACATAACAATGAGCTAAAATAACGTGGTTATGTAATTACCTTGTTGTTTGTCAAAAACAGCTTTTCTATGACACTCAAGTGAGTGAGTGAGTGAGTGAGTGTGAGTGCACTCGACATTGGGGTCATCAACGCACACAGAAAAGTTAAATCAAACACGTGAAACACCCCCACAGGAGAAAAAAGGGCAGTTTCAAAACAAACGAACAAAACAGGAAAAAATACTCGGGGGAAGCAAAAACACAAAAACAATACAACAGTGTGCAAGACTGTAAAAGCAAATAGAAACACCCTATAAATTGCAGTCACTCTTAAAAATGGGATTACACAGTTCACAGATGTATTTTCAACACACAGCATCAGACAAAGATCATCAGGAACATTATCAGTATGACGAGATTGGTCATACACATGACATTCCACCAGAATGTACCGGACAGGCAAGGAAGTTAGATTTTCAATATGCTCCCATTTAGCAAATGACAGAGTAACATTGGGTAATGGATTTATATAAGGGGCAACAAATATCTCAAGATGGAGCTTGGGTGTATTCTCGACACATGGTTTCACAGTGCATGAAAACACATGTCTAGCAGTATATGACTGNCAAGATGGAGCTTGGGTGTATTCTCGACACATGGTTTCACAGTGCATGAAAACACATGTCTAGCAGTATATGACTGGAGCATGCGAGAGACAGTGTACAGGTACAGTCACCTTCTTGTTTGCTCTGTGATAAAACTGGCTTTAGCCGAATCTCNAGCATGCGAGAGACAGTGTACAGGTACAGTCACCTTCTTGTTTGCTCTGTGATAAAACTGGCTTTAGCCGAATCTCACAACACTCAAACCCTTTGCTACTATGTCGATAACTGCAGTAGAAAGCAATACTCTCTCACTGACGCTGAATGCACTGCAGTTAGGGAGGTCAACTGATGGTCCGTCAGCACCTGGGCTTCATCAAGAAGCTACACCATCTGGTACTTCAACGACTGAATGAAGATAACTGACTCTCTTCTCATGCATGGCATGCACAACAACCACCCTTTGAGGTAGATTTTTTAGATTGATGAGATGGTCTTAAACAACGTATGCATACACCATTTGGTCTCACCACTGAATACTGAAGGAAACTTAGAAGAAGGTTGAACTGTGGGCACTTGAAAAGGTCTTGAATATCACTGCACAAACTGAACTTGGAAGGCTCTGCAGCCTTACTTAGGGGTAGATTCTCCAACCACGGCATTAGTTTTGCTCAAAGTCTATAAACTGACAAAGATGGAAGCTCAGCTTCCCAGGATAGCTCCCACTGATTAGGAAGCTGGAATGAAGTCCAAAAGTTTAAGCAGTCAGTGCAACAATATTAAGTCCCAGTGTTCTAATGGTGCTTTCACAGCCCCAAGAGTTAACACCTATTCATTGATAGTTGCTAGGAACAAGCAAGAGTAGGAGAGTTGTCAATTGGCACAAAAGGCACATCCAGATGAAGAGACATTATAACCCTCTTGCTGGCATGTCTCTTGGCAAGCAATAACCATGATATTTAAAAGTTTTGACTGGTAGGCATAAGGGACTACATTTATTGAAAACAATTTCTCTTGTGTTCACAACACACAAATACACAATTGCATGTTATGTTTTTGAATATATTTTCCATAATTGGCATTACAATAAAACTTAGAATAAGTTTTCAACAGTGAAGTTGTGGTACTTGTCACTCAATTTAGATTTATATGTTGTGTAAGAATGCTCTACATCAAATGATGTGAGGGGAGAGTATGCCAGCATTGGCACAAGATGGAATAGTATTTCCATCCCATTTTCCTTGCCTTTACCACCAATATAGATGCTAAACAAATGCTCTTTGTCATGTATTTTCCTCAAGAATTATATCTGACTCCTATTTCAAATTTGTTAACCAGTAGTAGTGCCAGGTGCTTTTGACATTTTTTGTCTGGCTACATTTAGAACTTCAGCTGATTCATAAATGGTTTGCCCACCCTTTCTCCTAAACTAGCCACAACCTATCTGATTTGTGGGAAATGCATGTTATAATACTCGGCAGCTTTCAGCAATGTTCCCAACANACAACCTATCTGATTTGTGGGAAATGCATGTTATAATACTCGGCAGCTTTCAGCAATGTTCCCAACACGTGAGCACTGGTTCCGGAGGAAGAGGAACCTCTGGGAGCTTCTGACAGAAAGTCTGTACCCTTGATGAAGCTTTAATGAAAATTTTATTCACTGAAGAAGTTTGTTAACATTCAGGATCTCCAGTCTGACCTACTCTGCTACTCAATTCAGACTATGGGCCAAGCATGTATTATAACTAAGAGAAGAGTACATATTCAATAGTTAAGTATCAGGGAAGCAGCATATGTAAAGGTGAGTAGCAATTTGTCTAGGTACGTTAAAGCACCTTCATCCCATTACTGACGCAATTAGAGACTTTCATGGTTTGTTTTTTGTAACTGCTTTAAGTAGATCAAGTGGGCTTTAGATGGCCCTAGGCTGTCTGTACTTTCATCAAACAAAATCAACAAAATGTTAATCTTCAATATTCTCCCTAACCTGAAGATAGTATCTTCACATGGTTTTACTTCAGAGACAATTCCAAAGAAACCAATTGGTGACAACAGTATGTACTTTTCTAGGAAACCTTTAAAGTTAGGATTTTCAAAAGTTTTAAATGGAATGTTGGCTGCTATGATGGCACTACACAAATCAGCACTAAATTTGCTCTTCCTGTAGGATGCTGCCAAAGGCTATGCTATGTTAAAGGTATCTCCCTTTGTTTAGACTTACTCTCCACATTTGCTTTGTTCATCATCACTTGGGCATGTTGAGTTACACGAGACCTTTTTTGTTTGATTACACACACACAGAAAGAAGCATTGGTTGATACTGAAACTTTATAGACATAGTGATATAGTCGAGTAATACATGATTACAAAAACAATGCAGCAGGGCAATTACATATACGAAGTCCAGTCATCTTCAATAGTGCACTACACCTTCTTGCACTGCGATACACACTGCAACATGGTCTAGCATGGAGTCCAGAAGACGTCAGATGGTGTCCTGAGTCAGATAGGCCCACAATTGTAGGACGGTGTGTATCAAATCTCTGGTACTGTGGCACGGCGGCAACTGGCGTTTTAACTGGTCCCACATGTGCTCCATTGGGAACATGTCAGGGGAGTGGGCCGGCCACGGTAGTTTTGGACATGACAAGGCAGTCCTGGGCAACTCGGGCTGTGTGTGGTCGGGCATTATCCTTCTGGAATATTGCATGTGGAAACTTGGCCAGAAATGGGGGCATTGGATCTCATCCACATACCGCTGGGCTGTCAACATTCAATGTAACATGACCAGAGCACACACGCTATCATCGACTGTGGGTCCCCAGATTCCGCTCAATGTTTTTAACATTTTTGGAGAATAAGTCGAGGTTTAATGTATGTTTCTCTAGTGTCATTTTATTCAAAGGACTTCTGTCCATTAAATAAAATTAATATTCCATTTATAAAACATGTTGACTTTTACACCACAGATGATTAATCACAAAATTTACACGATAATTGTACTTTTAAAAATTATTTTTAGGGGTCAAAATTAGTAATTTCTAACTTTGTGACAGTAACAATTTCAAGACTGAATTCTTGGGAACTATTGACAATCACAATATCAGGGGTATAAATGTAACAATGGCAAAATAATCTGTAGTTTTAAAAATTTCCACCAAGGCAAAATATATATAGTTTTAAAAATTTCCACCAAGGCAAAATAGCATACATGTCATTGGTGTAATCTCTCCACATGTCTGTCATCTTTTGCTGTTAATTATTGAAGGAGTCGTATACCATCAGTGTGCCTACCAGCGTTAATATCTTGAACTGGCTACTCTACAGCATGGATAACTGTCTCTCTCATAATGTATAGGTTTCCCTCACAGTAACACCTACATACTGGCCAAAAGATAATAGCGGTACTTTTGTTTCAGAAGAGCACAGTAGACATCACAGTAGCTGCTATTACCAATTGCAAAGGAGTCTCTTGATAGCATGAGCAGAGAGAAAAATCACACTGTCATGAAGCACGATGGGATTCATTGCCTTTAAGTGTTGTCACTTTCTTATGAGTGCTGGATGTGGAGAACTTGCTGTAGTAGCCAGTTTTTATCTTCTGCCCATGATACAGCATGGTGCAGCATTATCCTATGAATGTCATACATAGATGAGCAGTTGAATAAGACACACCTGTCATTCTGGAGAAATGGTGGTGTGGTAGTGCCATGTAAAATGAAATAGTGCCCAGCCATGCATGTCTGGGATGTTGTCAGAACATACTCTGACAGTGTCAGTAAGAGTCGACCCCAAAATGGGGATGAAACAAAATGACAGTGAATTTTACTGTGGCAAGACCGTTAAGGCCAAACACATGGTGCACACCTCCTCTGAAGTTAGACAGGCACTGGGATTTCCACATGCCGCCGTACCAAGAGTATCCTTCGAGTTCATGGATTCTTCTAAAACCACTGCCACCACAGACAACTGCCATGGCATACAATATGTCTGTGACAAGGGTCCCTGTTGGCTAGCTGTTGGTAATAGTGGATAGACAGGCCACAATGCAGCAGAACACTCACCAATTCAATGCTGGACCACAATGACCTGTGAGCAGCCATACCACAGAACCATTATCTTGCTGTGGAGTACAGAGGCTACTGCCCTGCTAGGGTACCTCTTGAACACTGCCACTGGACCCTCGGCACATGGAAAAAGGTCGCCTGGACGAATGAGTCAAGGTACAAGTTGGTACATGCCGATAGCATGGGTATGAATGTTTTGAAAGCACATGAAGCGATGGATCCCTCATGTCAGCAGGGTAAGGCTCAGGACAGTGGTCGTATTCTCATACAGGGATTGTTTATGTGGGATGAAATGGGTCCTCTGGTACATATGCCATCGTCCCTGACCAGCAAATGATACAGGGACCTGCTGGCAAATCACGTGCATCCAATGTCTGCACCTATTACACCTTGCAGGAGATTTGAACATACAGCAAGACAATACTAAAGCCCACCTATCCCAAATTGTGATAGAGGTTACTTGCCTGGACCCCAAGGTCACATCACCTCAAACTTATTCAACATTCAACACATCTTGGATGATGTTGAGAGGATCAGCATGACTCTGAAATGTTTCCAGTGCCTTATGGAGACCATGCCATGCCACATCACCGCCATCATTAGGGAGAAATTGGCTGCTACAAGATAGGAGGCAGTATCTCTAATTCAACAGCTCATCAGTATATGGCATAATGAACATCATGTTCAAACTTCGCCATGGACAGCAGAATTTCAATGGAAATAACCCAAGAGCCTTTATTCATATGTAGCAGTAAGTATGATTTAAACAAAACAGTCCAAAACCCATTTATTGCAATGATCCTTAAAAAAAATCATCTCTCTCCCTCTACTAACAGTGTACCAAGATCTGTGAAAGTGTGGGGCATACACAGTGCAGCTATTTAATGTTTTCCAAGGTCATTTCCAAACATGCTGTGCCAAATATGAAGTACAGTTTTGTGGCATACAAATGAATACCTCCAATATAAGTCATGCAAAGTCCACTGGCCATAAAATTACAGAAGGGAATCGAGAAACTCAATCACAGGTCATCCTGAACAGACACTGTTCTAAATCACACCACCCCCTTCACATAATAGTATAAAATTGCAATGCTACATTGACACATGCTTCATGCAGTCCCTTAAAACAATCTTGTGCACTACGACCGTGTGCTACTTTTATTTTTAGGCAGTCACATTTATTTGTAAATATGTCATTAGGGCTCCTGCATTATCCCCAACACTTGACAGCAATGCTCAATGCAAGTGACTCTCATGCAACTGTCACAACTTACTGAACTATTTCATCTCACACTCTGTCCTCAGCTTCATTACACCTACCACACTAGTGGCGTAAGTGTGCAAGTAAGTCTCACTTTCCTATCCCTGAAAGTACTCTTTCTCTCCAACACAATATCCAGTACCAACATTAATATGAACACCAGCTGTGACCAAACTATAAACACACACCTGAGGTTACCTCTCCACACATGAAGCTATCCTCAAATGTCATCTCCTCCTTAATAATGGGCTTCTCGTCTTGTGCCGCAGTCTCATGTGGAACATACGTGTCTCCAGCACAGAAAGCCCAGCTCTTGTCATCAGCGCTGTCTTCCCACTGTGACATTAAGGATTCTATGTTTACATGACATTTTCACACAGCAGTTCAAGTATTTTGGATAGAAGAATATATAATCTCACATGCACTAGAAAGATAAGGAAAAATAAAGCAAATTTCCATCTCCAGCTCCATGGCAAAGTATTAACAATAAAAATAAATAATTTATATGTATAATTGCTGGATGCAAAAGCATTAAAATTTATGGATGACAGGTGCTGGCATCCTTTTAAAATTTTTTTTATTGATATTCGACCTTTAGGAGGGTGGAAAAGGGTAAAATGTGTTCTAGAGGACTTCTCAATAGCTCATTAACACAATGATATATAACATTTTACTGATAACTTTAAAAGGTAGGCTGTACAAGTGTCTAAAACCAATTTCAGGATTTCTTTTTAATTTCAACACCTGTGAGGATAAGACAGGAAAAAAAAAAAAGAATTTTTGAGGACTCCTTAGTAGCTAATTAACCAGATGAATTATTGATGTGCTCTTGACTTAACAAGGTAGCCTATGTAAATACCGTAAACCAATTTCAGGATATTTTGAAATTCAAACACAAAGAGCGTGAAAAGGGGTAAATTGTGTTTTCGGGGAGTTTCCAATAGTAGATAACTATCTCTATAAGATGTCTTTTAAAAAGCCTATTTATCCAAATGCAAAAAAAAAAAAAAAAAAATAATTAAAATTTTATCCCTTAAGGAGGTGAAAAGGTGAGTAGAATGATTATGGCAAGTTGGGGACAATGTACTTTATATGTGAGTTGAGACTCTCAGCTGTGGCTGAGGCTCGCTTACCGAGTAAGTGAGTGAATAGATTTGGGCTGCTCTTAACAGCAAGGTCTTGAGAGCAGATGATGGTGAAATGATGTGAGTATGGAGCAGTGCCGGAATGAAGGGGCAGTGAAAACGGGAGATCCCCGAGAAAACCAGCCGACAAGCGGCATTGTCCGGCACAATTCCCACTTGCGAAAATCCGGAATGAACCGGCCAGGAATTGAACCCGGTTCGCCTTGGTCGGAGGCGAGCAGTCTAACTGCTCAGCCACCATGGCCCCTCTCGCTTACCGAGAATCGCTTCTTCAGTTGACTTGGTGCCCCCTTACTTCGGCTCGAGTCAGGATTGTCGGATGTACCCGAAGGTGCTCAGCAGCACCACTAACTCTCCAGGCATATATGTCTGTTTCTGGTAGCCATATTGGTTTTATAGGCATAGGGTATGTCAAATCAAAAACCTATATTGGATCAGTATTTACCAACACTTAGGCATAGTTGATCATAATTTAAATACCAACAGTGCTAGACCCTTGAGACTAGGATTGTATGAAGGCAGCTTGGGTGATAGTCAGTCGTATTCATTGCTCTTCTTGACCATCAATCCTTCAATTGTCCAATCAATCAATTAATCAATATTTTGATCAATCCATCAAACTTCCAATCTTTCCATCAATCTTTCACAATATTTCCATAAATATTCACCAATCCTCAGCAATCTTTACATCAATTTATCCATCAATCTCACAATCTTTCTCTCAAGACTCCAATCTTCCCCTCAATATTTTGATCAATCCCAATTCCTCGATCGATCTTTCGATCAATCTATTGGCTTGTCCCCACACATTTGTATAGAAATTACATTCATTAAACAACTGTCCCCAAATTTGTAAATTACGACAGACATAATGTTTTATATGCAGTTCACTATGCATGCATCTTTTGAACTTAAATTCCTCATTAATATTCCATATGTGGATCTTTATTTTATTAGTTGAGTGCTCATAGTACCACTTTAAAGACGTAAGGACAAAAAGAATGATACACAAAAATTAAAAATTTTATTATAATAATTTATTATAATTTTGTGATTACAATTNGTAAGGACAAAAAGAATGATACACAAAAATTAAAAATTTTATTATAATAATTTATTATAATTTTGTGATTACAATTTTAGAAGAAAGCAGTTCATAACATCACGCAATATAACCCCTCCTCTTCAGTTCTCTAATGACTTTAGATATTTCATTAATGAACGAGAAATCTCCACCTTGCTGGAAAGCAATCCAATGTCCCAGTCTATCAAAAGTTCATTTGGGTCTTTGGGAAATAGGTAACCATTATTCTCAGTGTCTTTTGCCTTCTTCACGCCGCTTATTGCAGCAAATGTGGTAGAGGGGCGTGTCAGTGTCTACACAAAATCGCCATCGTCTTCAGCACCATAAATGTCCTCATCTTCATTTTCGTCAATGCTGTCTTCATGGTTATCTCCACCTCCTGTTTCATTCTCAATATCAAGTTTACTTTCATTTGTAGCAGGAGTTATATGGTTATCAGTATTTAGAGNCCTGTTTCATTCTCAATATCAAGTTTACTTTCATTTGTAGCAGGAGTTATATGGTTATCAGTATTTAGAGCTGATATCTGTTTATTTTAAAGTTCATCAACTTCATGTGAAAGTCTTGAAATTGTACATTCCACACAAACAGACTCTACTGCACGATGCAGGCCACTCACTCTGTCGTTAGCATTAACTGTCTCATCACAATTGCCTGTCGAATCAGTACCCTTCCATGCAGCGAGGGGTACTTGTGGCAACACTTGCTGGCTCCCAGCAGACAAATCCTTGCAGTTATTGATGTGGTTCTTCAATGTATCGCCTTGCATAAACTGCACACGACTAATATAGTGATTCTTCCTCATACGAAAAGGACTCTTCATACAGGTGATTTTCTCATGTCGCAGAGAATTTTGACAGAGGGTAAAAACTCTATCAAATAATTGACAGTTGGCAATTAGGCAGTGATGATGCAGGTCGCGGCTCCATGACCATTGAGGTCAAAGACAGGCCTNGGCCACTCACTCTGTCGTTAGCATTAACTGTCTCATCACAATTGCCTGTCGAATCAGTACCCTTCCATGCAGCGAGAGGTACTTGTGGCACCACTTGCTGGCTCCCAGCAGACAAATCCTTGCAGTTATTGATGTGGTTCTTCAATGTATCGCGTTGCATAAACTGCACACGACTAATATAGTGATTCTTCCTCATGCGAAAAGGACTCTTCATACAGGTGATTTTCTCATGTCGCAGAGAATTTTGACAGAGGGTAAAAACTCTATCACATAATTGACAGTTGGCAATTAGGCAGTGATGATGCAGGTCGCGGCTCCATGACCATTGAGGTCAAAGACAGGCCTTCGTATTCGCAATTCATATTCACTGTATAGCAAGAGAATGCTTCCAAATCAATGTTAACTTTTCAATGACTGAACATCAACTAAGGTATCAGCATGTGTCACCGCTGTACATTACGCTATCAGCTTATGTAAGGATGCTACTCTAATCAGAACACCAAATACACTTGGAGACCAATATCAGGCAGCTTGTTCATTCCTGCAAGAAATCCTGCTGGTGGTGTCACCTTGAAACAACAGATAGCGGCACATGTGTTTACTTATGCAATTAATAGATCCCAAAGTTCCGATGCCAACATAATAGACTCTGAAATTTATTTTCTTTTCTATCTCAATCATATTTTTTCAGGATGACAATCAAAATGTAATAAAAAAAATTACCTTAAGTCAAAGAGAAAAATGTATTAAAACTGTTAATAAATACAGGTTGCATAAAAAAAGACTCATCCAATTACAAAAAGCTATATCTGTTATACCAATGAAGGGCGGAAATATATATCTGAAAAGGTACTAATAACTATCACAAATGCTCACTAGACCACCTACATATGCAATGCATACATCTTCACAATAGTCAAACTTATCCCACACGAAAGTGAGCATGTCTGATGTTACTGCAGCCACTGCTGTTGTGTAGTTGTGAAGTTTGTCCATTGTGTTGTAGGAAGGGAGCAGGGGGCACGTAAACAGAATCTTACACAAACCCCCACAAGAATNAAAGCTATATCTGTTATACCAATGAAGGGCGGAAATATATATCTGAAAAGGTACTAATAACTATCACAAATGCTCAATAGACCACCTGCATATGCAATGCATACATCTTCACAATAGTCAAACTTATCCCACACGAAAGTGAGCATGTCTGGNCTAGACCACCTGCATATGCAATGCATACATCTTCACAATAGTCAAACTTATCCCACACGAAAGTGAGCATGTCTGGGGTTACTGCAGCCACTGCTGTTGTGTAGTTGCGAAGTTTGTCCATTGTGTTGTAGGAAGGGAGCAGGGGGCACGTAAACAGAATCTTACACAAACCCCCACANCGAAGTTTGTCCATTGTGTTGTAGGAAGGGAGCAGGGGGCACGTAAACAGAATCTTACACAAACCCCCACAAGAATATAATCACAAAGAGATCGAGCAAACTTGGGGACCAGTGGTGTAATGCCACATTAGCAGACCCTTGACGGCCAATCCATCTGTGTGGAAGATCGTTGTTCGGGAATGTTTCTTGAATCTCCACGGTCACACACTACGACGAGGCAGGACGACCAAAATGAAATCATTGGAATCTTTCTTTATCTGTAGGAAGAGCCAGTTCTTTAACTTTTGCAGATGTATGTTTCCAGTGACATTATTTTCCCTAAAGAGGTATGAACCATACACTTTTTTCTGGGACACGGTGAAGAACACATTCACTTTAGGGAAGTTTCTCTCATACCCAGCTATGGCATGTGGCTGCTGTAATCTCCATGTTTGTATGTTGTGGTGGTTCACCTTTCCGCTTAGATGAAGCATGGCCTCATCACTGAACTCCATGAGTGAAAGTAAAGTTTAATCTTCCATTTCCTTTTCCAGAATGAATTCACAAAACACCACATATCATTGTTTATTGCCTTGCCATATAGCATGTATGAATTCAATCCTGTATGGTTCGAATATCAAACATAGTTGCAAAACAAGCAAGTTAGAACATTCCAGAATAACAATCTTCCACACAGATGGATTGGCCGTAAGAAACCTGCTAATTTGCCACCAAGGTTTCCCAATCTCACCGTCAGTGATTTTTTCTCGTGGGGGTTTGTGAAAGACTATGTTTACGAGCCCTTCCTTTCTACAACATAGGACAAACTTAGAATCAACATAACTGCAGTAACACCAAGTATGCTCATTCATGTGTGGGACGAGTTTGACTATCATGCAGATGTATGCTGTGTGACTGCAGGGAGGCGTATTAAATATTTATGATAATTGTAAGTAAAACTTCACACTCAGACAGGTATTTGCATCTTAACCTCTCGTGACTGGATTAAAACATTCCTTTAACAAATATTTTAGTCATCAAAGTTTTAAATATTAAGTATTATTAACACAAAATTGATGCTATTTTCATTTAATAATGAAATATATAAACCAATCTCGAGTTAAAGCAACGGTCTCTATTAATTTCACAGGTTTTTAGCTTCGCGCACACCACATCAGTGCTCTACTATAGCCGAGCACAGCTGCCGCCCTCCAGCCAGTCCCCCGCGCTTGCCGGTGCCAAAAATAAGTGAAATTTCACCCTTACCTGCTCCCTCTATTTCGGCACGGGGGCAGGAAACTCAACCGCACTGCATGCTTGCTTCGCGCTGCTGAATAACGTTCAAACTAAACTAGTCGTCACCCAAAAACTTTCGACTCAAATATTTTCAAAATTTTACTGGGAAACCTCTAATATTTTCTAACCATTATGCAATTATAATATTTCTTAACGAAAAATATTTCTAACGTAAAAAAATTGTAAAACAATGATCTGTTGGTTATTTTTCTGGGCAAGCATAGATGAAAAGTAGCAAGTGAGAAACTATTTTGTTTTTAGATATAGATGGGTTGCATGCATGTGAAATGAAGAGAAAACACTAAAGTTTATACTCCTCTTAAAGCATTACCACTCGTGATTTCATTCTTGCAGTGAATAAAACTTCAAAATTATTTCAGACATATAGGAGAGCAGCAAACGCAAACTTTCTGGTCTCTGTTATCTTCCATTACTCTTCTCTAATCTTGTATCTGCATATAGTTAAAATAATATTGCTAATGTTAACACTGCAGCATACATTAATATTATTAAACCCAAGAATCACAAGTAAGGCAGAGTAGGCATATTTCGTTATGGAAATTTAGAAGTTACATTGATTTCAAATCACACTTGCCTCACCCAATCAAATTCACAATTCACGCTGTGGTATATTAAGGTAAGTAACAGTTTGCCATAATTGGTGTCATTTTACAAACATTCATAGTATACATGCATTTATTCCTCATTAATTCATGTGTTTATAAAATATAGTTGACAGAGATGTTTTCTAGATTTTTAAATATTTTAATCCTTCGCAACTGTTCATATTGCCACAACAGAACATGAAGCTTACAGTTCACTGGTTAAGACAACTAAACAAGTGTTTATAAATCTCAAATCCAAACTGTAACGTATGTTCTGGGATGAAACATATTTTTTAATTACGTGGCTACTTCAATTTGAAAAAAACATTTAATGAAAAGTAAATCACATTAAATGTTAAACCATTAGGTTTACTTGTAGTGTAATAGTGTAAAGTCAATAACCCTAAAATCTGTTTGTTTAGTTCAAATAAAATAAAATTTACAAATCTATATAATTGCATAACTGCCAGCAAATTAATTTTTTTTACTCACTGCTGCTATGTGTAATGAGAAAAGGCCAAAAAGTAATTGTGAAGGATTGAAAATTTTTTCCCATATCTTAAAGCACTATTTCTGCTCAATTTATGATTTTTAAAATTCACTTATTTCCATTGCATATAAAATAATGAACCTTGATTATCCTGCATTAATAGCTTGCAAATAGAACCTTACAAAGCAGATTTTTTAAATAGCTTATGCACAAATCCCAGCTTTGTATTAAATAATTATTCAGACCTATTAACTCAGACGAGAAACATTTAACATCATAACCACATGCGAAAAAAATGTGAATGAATTTCACTGTTAAAAAAAAAAAATTGTGATGTTTAATTTTAAAGCATAAACCCACAAAATTTTGTGTACAGTATAGAGGCTAGAACTAAGTACGATTTGAATTGTTTGATAAAAATATTGTTTGATAAAAATGTCCTGAATTAGTGTAGCAACAAAGTATAAATTTTCATTCTCTACCTGACACAGTGAGGCCATTTTCTCGGGAACAGAAGGATATACAGCAAAATTAACGGACCATTTAGAAAAAGTGAAAAGTTGCAAGGTGCAGGTAATTAAAATTTTAAAACTCCTGTCATCAATATTGGGGTGCGTGTACTGCCATTTGATAAGTGTGTAGCATGAATTCTGATAATTTCCAATTACACATCATCTTCAATGTATAAACAAACTTTGAATTTGATGGTATAGTATTAAAATTACTCTTATCAGCACGGACACATATGTAATGTCCCAAACACATTTCCCAGCTTCTCATGAACCAAGTCAGATTTTAAAATGACACTGGGCGTTATCTTTATGCCTATATTTCAAGTTTTTTGTCTTATCTTAACAAAATACTAGAGACATTGGAACTCGGTACAGGCAAAAATGTGTTGCGTGCTACTTTTTTTTGCAGGAGAATATCGTGGAATAATTGTAAAATCACACAATGAAACCAATCATGAAATCGCATATTCAATATAAAAATATTGTTTTTTTTAAGTAAAGATATTTGACATAACGTTGTTAATTTTATGAGATAAATTTAAGGCTGATACGTGTAGTTTTAATAAGAAAGCAAAATTTTTTTACAAAAAAGCTTAATTGTGGCACACTAAATCTCATATTTTCGAGGTGGGGGAGGGATGGGATGAGAACTCTTATTTACCCACATGCTATAAAAAATATGGTAAAAAAAAGGGTGGTTGAAACTGACTACATTCTTTCCACGGGGTTCATTTCAACTGCCGGTCGCCACCGGGTATTTCAATCGTAACTCCATGATTCTATGTGCCTTGGTATAAAAAAAACAGCCCTTAGAAATTGAATGAATATTTTTGATTCAGACTGAATATGCTTACATTAAAGAATTCTAGCTAAAGATTTATCGTAGTGTCTTATCTTGCCCCATTGTTATTTCCAGTACTGTTCAAACAGAGCTGTCCGGTATTGGTCTCTAGTGTATTTGACAACACATCATTATGTACTCACCAGTAATTCATCTTTTACTTCTTTTATAGTTAGGAAAGTAAATTCACAAGGCTCTTGCTTGACTGGGTAGTGGGGTTGTGTGTGAAGAAGTAAGTAGTGGACTTTTAATTCACAAAATATTCCTGAACAGTATACACACACTGTTGAACATGCACAAGTTACCAAATTAAATTGGAGACTCACTTTTATGAGTGAAGGTCTTGCACATGAAACTTGGGATTTGAATGTAGATATTATTTACTATGTGTGTGGTACCGAATGAAAGGACTCCAACTCAAGACCCAATGATATGATGATGACTCCTCACACATTACTATTGCAAAGCACTTTTCAGACATTACACTACCAGAAAACCAACATATTCACCTCAGATAGCCTCAAATGTTCCACCTCGTAATGAAATGCAAATATATGTGATACATCATTGCCTCCTTGTGGTGTCCTGTGCATCCAAGCAGCGCCAACAAAAGCCAGTCTGCGCCAACTGCCCCCTATCCCACACCCAGCCACATACCCAGCAAATACTACATTCATACGCCCACCTGGACGGACATCTCACTTGGGAATAGGACTGAAAGAAGAACAAAGAATACAGAGGGAATAAAACTCCACTGCTGGCACAAGTGACTGAAATTATCTCACTGCCTATAAATTAAAAGTTATATATTTTTTTTGTATTTTTGCAATGGTTCCCCAGATATCTCGGCGCCTTATGACGCTACGCCACCAGTTGCCAGTGTGAGACTTAGCAGTTGTGTTGGAAGTGTGAGAGTATCCTGTGGCACAGTGTTTGTCAGGACGACATGCATGGCTTCTTGTGCAGCTCCTTGTAACAAGTGTTGCTCAACTAGCAGCACACATGAGGGTACCTTAAGATGGGTACTATGTGTGCAGTACAGTAAAACTGAACACCAGATGTAGATATATATGAAGTGGACTGGACCTCGACCAAGAATATCGCCAGGATGGCGTTTATATACTGAAGTTAGGAATATGAATTAGTGTGTATGTAAGTAACCATGATGTTGGACAGCAAAGATAGGCATAAAACACATCTATGTCATAGAAAGTTGCAGATGTTCATAAACTAATAGGTGTAGTTATTTCACCTGATACAACTATCATTCTTGAATTTCAACGTATAAATATTATATTAATACAAATAATTTGTTTTACAAACAAAATGCACTAATATGTACCAGGTTTTTAATCAATCAACATTCTCTATTAAGAAATGGTACTAATATGTACGGTACACATAATTAAAATAATTTGTCTTTTTAGTCAATTCGAAAGAATTGTAAAATGTNGTACGGTACACATAATTAAAATAATTTGTCTTTTTAGTCAATTCGAAAGAATTGTAAAATGTCATGACTGATCATACAAAAGTGCTAATCCACCCACTGCAATAAATACACAACAGTAACATGGGACTGAGAACAATGTATAAAACACCTGATCTACAGTATTATTATAGTAAAAAACTGCACACAATTTTCAATAATTATTCTAAAACCAAATGACAAAGGTTCAAAAAAAAAATCAGAGCTTATTATTAGGCTTATTTCTTGGTTTAAAGAAATGGTTTACTACAAAATTGCATTTGTCTCTAAATGAACAAAATAAAAAATAAGAGGCCTGTAATTTTTCGAGCTAACATTTGACGAACCACTAAATCTGGTTGACAGTGAATTTGGCCCACCATGCTAACACTTCACGACAAACTATTGCACAACAGTCCCTTGAGCTCAGCGACTCACTGCATCTATGTCCAATCAGCAGGCTCTCTTCCTGGAATGCCAATCAGACATCATTCTTCCTATTCGTGCTCTTGAGTGTGTGCCTTGATTATTTATACACCCCAAGTTTTTCTGCCTCATTTTCAGTCCAGTGTCTTACCTGAAGAAAATATCAGGTGACGAAACATTGTAAAGGCCTTATTTTATCACTATTGCATTGTTTTGTTTTTCTAATGATCTTTGCTGTAATCACTGTTTTTTTTATTACTGTCCATGCCCTATCTANCTATTGCATTGTTTTGTTTTTCTAATGATCTTTGCTGTAATCACTGTTTTTTTTATTACTGTCCATGCCCTATCTACTATCTCTTATGATCCAATATTATTTTACTCCAATCGCCATTGTTTGTTAACACTTTTAGCCTCCTTTCTAAAGTAACGGTAAGTTTATACGACCATATTCACAAGTGAATATGTGTGTATGCACTAGGGGTGTGCAAATAGTGGATTTTGATGTTTGAATATTGTCAAATCGAATAGCTGCCAGTAAATATTTGATTTCAGTTATATATAAAAGAAATAACTATCATTAAACTGATCACACAACAAAGTTCCCACACAGGTAATACTTACATCTTCAAATGCAGAATATCAGTTTTACAAGATGATTTTCTGCTATTGTTTAATTTACATACGAGGTTTCACATTGGTAATATTTTTTTTCACAGTAATGTATATACTTTATTATACATTTATAATGTACCATATGCATAAATGCATGTAAGTATGTTTTATATATATATAGCCTGCATAAGATATGTCAGACACATAGTGACACAACTATAAAGTCTATGCATTATAACTGCAGGGAAGAATAGATACACTTTGGTCTTCAGAAAATAGCTCAAAGTTTTCTTTGCAATAAAAATAAACAATTTATATCAGGAAGGAAATTGTTTCCATGGTGTTGCAGTTTTATTTTCAGCGATCATCATTGTTTACGACATTCATGAAGCCGCGAAGTTTAGNATTGTTTCCATGGTGTTGCAGTTTTATTTTCAGCGATCATCATTGTTTACGACATTCATGAAGCCGTGAAGTTTAGGAAACGTATTTTCTCCGTTAAATTGGTAGCAAATTTTGCAAACGCAGCGGTTATGTGCTTGCTGTTGCCATGGTATTTGTTAATATACTGCAAACTGTTTGTAGGTGTTTGCAATTTATTGCTACCGCGGTCCTGAGTTGGTAACAGAATTTGTTTACACTAAGTTGTATTATAGCAAATATACTAGAAACTATTACCGGACTGCTTGGGGGTTTTTATGTTAAAAGTCGACGGTCCTGCATTCTGTCAGCTTGGCGTGATGACACGCTTGTTTGCATTAGACGCTACGTGATTTAGAGGGAGGAATTTGCTAGTTTTTGTAATTTATAAAGACTGTAACGAAGGCTTCCACTGAAATGATATGTTGGGCTATATTTTTGCAATATATAAATGCTTCAGCAACCCAGTTTTAAACTATTCAAAGTAATTTTTCCAGTTTTCAAAGAGTATTACTATAGTTGACATTATTTTTTACAATTACTTAACGATGGGTCTTATTTATCACTTGCGGTGTAGGTATAATAGGATTCAGTATCTTTGCAGATGCCAGCAATCGGTACATAACTGCCAAAGAGATGATCTGGACAAAGTATTTAAGAGATGCATGTCTGAGCACATTTACAAGAAAAACAAAGTGTGTTCGGACCATTTTACAACTGCTTGCTTCACGAACTCACATTTAGCATCGCATGGGTAGATTTAGTAATTATTTACGGTAATTGTATAGAATAGGAGTTTGTCAGGAAATTAAATAAAAAAATCACGGAAAGTGGTATATTTCCACTCTACTAATTACACAAACCACAAATATGATAGTGGGGAGGGCCTTGAATATCAGGGAAATTGTGGGGTAAAATCACTAAAATTACACCCACAAAAAATACAAAAACACCTCAATTTAACATTTGTCCACCCAATTTCGTAATGTGTTCCAACCTAAACTAACTTAACCTAACCCCACAATGAGTGAATCACTAATTTACATTTTATCTAACCTAGGGTTGTGGGGTTTTAATCTTACCTACAAATATAAGGTTTTAATATAACCTAGGTTATAGGGTTTTAATCTAACCTACAATTATAGGGTTTTAATTTAACCTAGGATTAGAGGGAGTTAATCTAACCTAGGATTGTAGGGTGTTAATCAAACCTAGGATTTTAACAGTAAAGCATACCGGAAGTATACGAATTAACTCACCGAGGTAGGCAGCGGGTACAATTCCACTGTCCTCTGCCAATTAAACTACCATGGTGCACGACTTTGACCTTACCTCACTCGACAAAACACCATGATCTACTAAAATATCCACGTAACACCTGCCACATAGACGACCGTCACGCACAGAGGCACTCGGACTTGCACCCTCCATTCTTCAATCACAAACCTTCGCATGGTCGGATTCGGACATCACAACTCACTAGCACAAAAACACACACCACTCGCCACGAACAGCACCGTCTTGCATCTAAACAGCAAGTAACATACAGTAACGTCTACACATCCACAACCAAACATCATGGCGTCCGACGTTAACAAAGCAGCCGAACTCCTTGTATATTATCTATTTTATTTTCGACGTTCTGCTTATTTTATCATTACACCCTCCTCAATATTAAAAAGGTAAACTGTGCAGAAACCATTTATGTTACTTTTGTGAGTCTACCATGTTTCCTTCAGAAAAGCCACTGTTCTATACAATTACCTTATTTACATATAAGAAGTGTTTTTAGACTTATAACTAACTTATAACTATTTTACATACATAGGGAAAATTTCTTACAGAAAATATTAAAAAGGAGCCAGGTTTTAGTATGGCAGTACGCTATCCCAATCAGATTTTTGTCAATATTTCCCGATTGTGTTTTTTTGTTCGACATTTTCAAGGATGGCAAAGATTTAAAATTGCTGCTTAAAGTGATATGAGTCTGAAAACCTTTGAATATACATGCATTCCTACAATATTCTGTTTTAACAGTATGCAAGAATTTATCACCTACATGTCCTGTGCCATATTTCTCTCTTGTGTACTCCGAATTCCTACTTAAGCTGTATTAATTAATTTATTTAATATTCGTTCTTTCGAGTCTTATAAACATCAGAAAAGACGTAGGACTATGGAACAGATAATTTTACATAATAACATATGACAAAAACAATATCATCCATTAAAAAAACTGTCATAATTNACTATGGAACAGATAATTTTACATAATAACATATGACAAAAACAATATCATCCATTAAAAAAACTGTCATAATTAAAAGACATACTTCAACAATAATACCGTACAGAATTTTATTTTTGTGTAATATTATCTGAGTGTTTATGGAAGTGTGGTCCATGTATGCATTGACTGAATAAAAAAACAATACGACAAAAAGTCTTTCAATAATCTATGGTAGCTACTGTTCTAATTATAGTTATCTGAATTATCCATGGTGAAAANTACGACAAAAAGTCTTTCAATAATCTATGGTAGCTACTGTTCTAATTATAGTTATCTGAATTATCCATGGTGAAAATCAGCAAGGAATAAATTTTACACCGGGCAAGGTTATCTCGGAGTTTGTCTATTTCCTGTGACAGTACTGAGAGCACAGTACAAGCAGTAGGCCTACAACAGTATTGTGAGAGTGGGGCACCCTCCAATCAAACACTGTGATGATGTCCTAAGTGAAATAAATACAGACAANTGAGAGTGGGGCACCCTCCAATCAAACACTGTGATGATGTCCTAAGTGAAATAAATACAGACAAATGTAAGACAATCGCAGACATGTTTACTGTCCGTGATTGTTCTTTGGTAAACAACATTTTGTAAGGCAAAAGAAAAGATTTCAACACCAGGTCAGAGAAGCAGCGAGGAAAAAGAAAAGAAACAGGAGGTGTTGAGAGAGGTAAGACAGTATGGAAAAGAATTGAGTACAGTATAAGGAATGTTGTCAGGAAAAGGAAAGGAAAAAAAGGCACAAAGTTAGAATGGCAGGGAGGAGAAAGAAAAGAAATTAAAAAATTAATGAATGCAAACCGTCTGCAACTTTTTTTGTTTTGTTTTGAGTAAGAAGTCCTTTTGTTATAAGAGGAATTATATGAGATTGAGGAAAACATAGGTCATGATATGTACAGAGTAAATGGGGTAAATTGTCATATTTGCCTCCTTAATGCCTGACACAGGCAAGAGTGAATGAAGTATTGGTGTAGTTTATGGTAGTTTTGCAAACACATGCAGTTTTGAATGCAAGGAGATTATTATGGGTAGTGAAATGTTTTGAACTTGCTGGTCTGTAGAGGGTTATTCATTTTCTAAAGAAATTATTATTGTGAAACAAATAAGGGTTATTTTTTTCATGTGCCTCCAAGAGAAATGTAAAGAACATTTATGTCATTATATTAATGTATGGCACGAGTGTATCTCTTCATATGAGGATGTTTAAGAGTACAGAGGAGCCAAAAGGAAGAGAGTAAAGAGGGATGAATTAAACGCAACAATACAAAGTAAGGAAGGTTTTGAGGAGAGGGAAAAGGCAGGTTGTAAAGAAAAAATACAGTATTATGAGGACCAAGAAAATAAAAGTATAATTTTTATGTTTAAGTAATATGATGTCATTAATAATATGTAATTGTAATATCATCATCTTCCTAAGAAGAAGCTCTATATTCGAGACACTTATAGCAGGTTACCTACAATATTCGTACATATACGAGACATGAANCAAGAAAATAAAAATATAATTTTTATGTTTAAGTAATATGATGTCATTAATAATATGTAATTGTAATATCATCATCATCCTAAGAAGAAGCTCTATATTCGAGACATTTATAGCAGGTTACCTACAATATTCGTACATATACGAGACATGAAATCTATTAGTGAATTGCTGTGGAGAGTAAGTATTACTAATCTGTACTTACCTTGTACTTATTCAGTGCTGAATTTTACTTTTACATACCTTTGACCCAATAAAAGAGTGATAATTTCAGTATATGGATATACAGTATTATAATTATAATGTACATCTCTATTTGTATTATTTGAGTGCGTAACATTTGATAAAATAATTTTTCAAACAAACAAAGTGTGTGTAAGGAATACACACACTATTAGCAGTAGAATGATTTAATAATATAGTAACAATTTTTTATGTATCTGTAAGAAAGTTGCCAGTTTGTAAATAAGCTATAAGATATAGTATTTTACAATGTTAATAAACAAAGAATAAAGTATATATGAAATTGTATTTTTAACTATTTTGAATAAGTTTTTTTACTTAAAACCGGATTTATCAAACAGGAATGATTACATATTAGCAATGCGTATTGATAATAAGAAGTGTTTTTTTTTAATTTGTTTACAAATTAAGACAATTTTAAAAATAATAATAATAATTTCCGCAATCTGTTGAAAGTTAACTGGAAAATTACACTATGTTGAGATAATAATTTTAATTAATGTAGCAAAACTGGCTTGAATTGATGCAGGTTTAATAAGAATGCTAAGAGCATGTTTGTGCATTTCTGTTTTAGTATGTTTAACACAGTTGTCCTTTCTTACGTCAAGAGTCTTTATAAATTCTGTGTTAAAATTGCGCAACTTACGAAGTGAGGTTTTACTTTTACGGCATAATTCACAATACACAGATGTCACATTTCCTGCATTTTCATCACATTTAAGCCACGTATTTCAGGGATCCAGTTCATTTTCATTTTGTGAGGGATGGAGGCATTAATAAATTTAAAATAACTAAATTTAATTTTTAATTTGTTTAAACAGCTATTATTTACAGCATTAAATTATCTGTTTCCACTATTACTCTTTTTTATTTCACAGTGAGCGCAATATTCAATGTGTATTTAAACTCTAATTAACGTCCTTCTTTATGTCTGTGTTCGGTTATTGTCAATTAACTCCTACTCATTATTTACACATGTGAGTTTATCTGTTGCCATCATTTGTAATGACTTTCACTCATGCATCCAGTCCAATAGTCTAGCCTGAAATCATACTCTTTACTGCTCTAATGTTCGCAGTCACAGATTTTCCTCCCTCTGTTCACTTCTCTCGCCANACTCATGCATCCAGTCCAATAGTCTAGCCTGAAATCATACTCTTCACTGCTCTAATGTTCGCAGTCACAGATTTTCCTCCCTCTGTTCACTTCTCTCGCCANATGACTTTCATTCATGCATCCAGTCCAATAGTCTAGCCTGAAATCATACTCTTCACTACTCTAATGTTCGCAGTCACAGATTTTCCTCCCTCTGTTCACTTCTCTCGCCACGCGCTTCTCTTCTCGCTAGTTGTCTATCGCTTAAACTCAACTCAACTCTCGGTCTGGAGGCCTGTTGCACTATTTATACTCTGCTGGCCTTGACCTGGAAGGTTTGCCGCACCCCGAGTCAAACTGATAGTAAAGAGGTCAGTAATCCAGAACATTCTTCAGATGTCTCAAAGACACCCGATACCCAAGGTAAGGAGCAGCACGCGCCCTGATAGGAATAACAGACACACTTTGTAATCAATACTTTCAGAAAAGCTGCAGTGTCTCTGGCAGCGCGCACGTCCATAAATCATCTAACTACTCTGTCCTTCTCTTCCACGCTCACGCAGGACAAAGCAGCGAGCGCGTAACTGTTTGTTAATTCAGAGTAGTTATTATGCACCAAAAAGAAAGGCTGAGCAATTAAGAGATGTTTTGTCTAGATACAAACAGGTTGAGGTNCTGTCCTTCTCTTCCACGCTCACGCAGGACAAAGCAGCGAGCGCGTAACTGTTTGTTAATTCTGAGTAGTTATTATACACCAAAAAGAAAGGCTGAGCAATTAACAGATGTTTTGTTNCTGTTTGTTAATTCTGAGTAGTTATTATACACCAAAAAGAAAGGCTGAGCAATTAACAGATGTTTTGTTTAGATACAAACAGGTTGAGGTGTAATAGTAGGTTGAACTTTACTAATATAGGTATGCAGCTGTGAAATGTTGCTCCAGTTTTTATGGTGTCCTTGCATCATAGCACAAAGAGTTTGTGTTTTGGTTGGGGCAGGACGAGGCCCGATAGCAGACACAATCTTAACTACAACTTCAGTAAAAGCAAATGCATGACAAATACATACTAAAACAGCCAAAAAGTCTGGTACTGATAAACAATTACTTTTCCTCACAAAACAAAAGAAAATTATCTACATGTTCCTAATATGTCAGTAATAACTGCATCATCACATAACCCCCCTATGTTTGGGAAAGATTTTGAAGAAACCTATCTTGTATGTCGCTACTCTGCATACTACTGAAGATCTGTTCTTTACAAACAAATTTAGTTTATATTTGGTAAATACACAATGGATCACTTCACGTTGATATGTTAAGAATGATTCATCAGAAGATATGTACTGGGATGCTGCAATTAAATGATACATACCACTTATCCATATTACAATTAAGAGCAACGGTTGCTTCTAAGTTGTGATTGAGGATATATACACAATATAAACCAACTATGGTTCCTTATAGGTAGACTGACTGCTCATTCTGGTTCTTCACTGAGATGAGCACACATCTACAAACGTGATCCCGGTCTGCCTAAAAATACAAAAAGTCACTGCCTTACTACTTAGGATGTTGGCAGCCATTTTTCATATACACTGCAAGCAAATTTCACAGGTTTCGGAGGTGTATGTAACTAGCTGTAACTTTTTAAGTCACCTATTGTGGAGTTGAACTGTATGTAATAATGGCAAGTGGTACTGTAGGCGTGCTGAAAATGAACTGGATCCCTGGAATATGTGACATCTGCGTATTGTGAATTATGCCGTAAAAGTGAAACCTCACTTCGTAAGTAGCGCAATTTTAACACAGCATTTATAAAGACTCTTGAAGTAAGACAGGGCCACTGTGTTAAACATGCTAAAATAGTGATGCACAAACATGCTCTTAACATTCTTATTAAACCTGCATCAATTCAAGCATTCTTTGTTAAAACACCTGTAAGCAAGGCAATGTCATCTATTAGTGGTGAAACAAAACATCGCATCGTAAAAATTGTGGACAATGCGTATGTCTTATTAGCTCAAGAAGAAATAGNAAGTAGCACAATTTTAACACAGTATTTATAAAGACTCTTGACGTAAGAAAGGACAACTGTGTTAAACATGCTAAAACAGAGATGCACAAACACGCTCTTAACATTCTTATTAAACCTGCATCAATTCAAGNAACTGTGTTAAACATGCTAAAACAGAGATGCACAAACACGCTCTTAACATTCTTATTAAACCTGCATCAATTCAAGTATTCTTTGTTAAAACACCTGTAAGCAAGGCAATGTCATCTGTTAGTAGTGAAACAAAACATCGCATCGTAAAAATTGTGGACAATGCGTATATCTTATTAGCTCAAGAAGAAATAGCATTTAATAAATTTCCAAATCAATTCAAACTAAAAAAACGTCATGGAGTTGACATTGGTGAAACACACGCCACTGTNATTTCCAAATCAATTCAAACTAAAAAAACGTCATGGAGTTGACATTGGTGAAACACACGCCACTGTACCAAAGTGCAAAGAATTCACATCTTGCATTGCAACAACTTTGAAAAATGAATTTATAAATAACTTGAGAAATACTGATTACTTAATTTGTTATGATGGCTGCACTGATGTCAGTGGTGCTGACAAAGAAATTGTTTTTGTGATGCTTACTAACCAAGATACTTCTGCTGTTGATTTACCTAACTCCTCTGCCTCTGCAATTTGAATAGCTTGAAAGAAATGTTGACTGAATTTGGTGTTGCAAATTTGGGAGAGAAAACAGACGGGTTTTTGGAAAATGGCATGCCTGTGAATTTTGGCCATATACATGGTGTTTCTGCCGAACTTATAAAACTATGCCCATGTCTGTTGGCAATCCATTGCCTTAGCCATCGCCTTGAACTAAGAGTAAAATGCCACATACAGTCAACACATCTCAACAATGTATTTAAAATACTAGGTGAAGTTCATGAGTTCTATTCAGAAAGCCTTAGTCACATTCATCAACTTCAAGAGCTAGCTATGGTTTTAGGTGAAAAAAATGTGACTACAGTCCCAACCAACAGAGTACAAGGTTTAAGATGGGCAATGGTTTGCAAAAACTACAACCACATTTTTCAAATTTAGTGCACATCATTTGCATTCTGAGACTCTTTCCTGTCTCAAATGCAAAGGTAGAAAGGGCTTTTTCTACTATCAAGAGAGTTAAAACTAACTACCGGAACAGGCTGAAAACTGCAACCCTCGACAACTTTATAAGAATTTCTATTGAAGGTCCTGAGTTAAAAAATTATTCTTCTAAAGATGCTACAGAAATTGTGTTTAACAATAAAAGTTGCCGTCCAGAAACACACCATATGGACCATGGCCATGCACGTCAAAGGAAAGTAATGTATGTGAACTTGATGACAGTGGTTAAAGAGAATGAAAATAAAATTTTCGGAGATAGTTCTCTTTCTCCAAGCTATATTATTGTGTACAAAATGTTAATGCTGTGACTTAAAATATGTCTTAGTGCAACATCACATTTCACTGAATAGTACGTACCCATAAAACAAAGAAACATGCATGAGATGTAGTAGCAAGAACACTATTTAGTGGAGAAGAAACGTGCTGTTTTCTCCAGCATTTGTGTTTCAAAAAATTGTTCAGTTGTCAGATCACTTGCGTCGCCTACAAACCCAGGTACAAAAAACATATGCGGAAATTATAAAATTGCTTAAAAACCACTTTGTCCCAACACCATCTGAAATAAATCAGAGGTTCAAATTCCACCAATGAAAGTATTGTCAAGTATGTTGCCCAATTACGGCGCTTGGCTGACCACTGTAATTTTGGCGATAGCCTTGACCTAACCTTCCGAGACCAGTTCATGTGTAGATAGAGTGACGAGTCCGTGCAGCAGAGATTGCTATCAGAAGCTACATAAACATTTGCACAAACACAAGAGAAAGNAGATAGAGTGACGAGTCCGTGCAGCAGAGATTGCTATCAGAAGCTACATAAACATTTGCACAAACACAAGAGAAAGTCCTTGCTGCAGAAGCTGCTCACCGCAACACCAGGGAGATCAGGGGAGCCACCGCATCAGTGGTCAACGCAGAGAAAGTATGTCAGGCGCCACAACGTGTTCGGACATTTCCACATGCGGGAACATATCAGGTTAGTCCCAGTAGGCCAAATCAGTCTAGACAACGCCTTCATCGTGCAGGCTGTGGTGGTCAGCATAGTAGATCCATTGGTCGTTCTAAGAACACTGAGTGTTTTTTGTGTAAATGAGCAGGACACACCGAGCGAGTTAGTTAAGTCAAAAACCTCTCAAAATGACTCCAAGGTCAAGGTAAATTCTATAAAAGACTCGCAAGGTGAGGAAAAGTCAGATGGAAACATGTCTGAACCTAATGTTTACTATCCAGTTGAAATGGAAGTGGACACCGGAGCCGGGCTCTCAATAGTGGACGAGCTTACCTTTCACAGGATATTCCACCATCAGCTTCCTAAGCTAAGTAAGGCAACTTGCATATTACATGATTACAGTAAATATGTAAAGATGTTAGGCTCATGTAATGTTGAAGTATAGTATGGTTCACAAAAATTTACACTTCCATTGATTATTTCAAAGGGTCTGAGGTGATCCCTCCTAGGGAGGAATTGGGTGGATACATTAGGCATAGAAGTAAAAGGTTATTTTTAAGAATAAGCGAGCTCTGTAAAGATATTATTAGTGAGTTTCCAGAAGTGTTCAGTAGAGAGCTGGGGAAGTATACAGGGCCGCCTGTCCAATTCCAGCTTGACCCATCAGTAAGGCCCTTGCGGCTGGAACCTCGCACAGTCACATTTGCCCTTTTTCCTAAGGTATAGGAAGGAACTGGAGAGGGTGATTTTCCAAGGAAAGTTAAGTATGGTGATTGGGCCAAGCCAATTGTTATATCACTTAAGTCAAACAAAGATATCAGGATCTGTGAGGACTACATGAACACCTTGAATAAAGCTTTGAAACGAGGATTTTTACCCTGTTCTACCTGTTAGCCATGTTACGAACTAGTAACAATGCCATTGTTACGAACTAGCTTTTAAGCCATTCGTACGTGAAAGTTGCTGGGGGCGTAGCTCAATAATGAATCATGATTAGGTAGAGCACAACAGTATAATATGAGGTTTATTAACATTAGGATAATACAATTACTAATTATGTTACTATTGATTGGGGGAGCTTTAAATTTAATACTAAGATGCTATTTAATTTACATTATGATTTAATACCTCACGCCATATGATAACTGTCTAAATGGAAAGTCATCACCTTGTTAATGCTGCCGGAGGCGGATTCTATAAGACGGTTAACGACGGCCGGACACACCCATCTTCCGTGGTCTTCTCTCTGCTCGGGTCGACGACAAAAGACAAAAAGACGCTGTTCCGGGTATTACACCGGTCTATATCAGGCGCGCTGTTTTTGCGGCTCCGTTTACTGGCCAGTGGATGGGATTTCTGCAACTGTCTTCTTTCTGCTCGGTGGTGTTGCAATTACGCTCGTTTACTGGTTTAATGTTTGAAGGTGTGATCAGGCAGGCCGTTCAGCTTAGGCCTAATCACACCATAACATCCAGCTGCTAATAAAACTGAATGCTGGCATGGTTTTTGCCTAGATTGATTTTGCACAGACATTCAAACAACTTTATGTTGTTGAAGAGACTGCCCAGACTCAAACAAAAATTACACATAAGGGTGCTTTTTGGGTGAATCGGCTGCAGTTTGGCATGTGTGTGGCACCAAGAGTTTTCCAACATTTTGAGGAAGATTTATTGTATGGACATATTTTGATGATGTACTTGTAAAAGGATCATTGATTCAAGATCTTCGTAACAAGGTGCGGCAGTTTCTACAACATTTTAAAGATGCTGGCATCCATGTGAAAGCAGAGAAATGCAATTTTGGTGCCGAAATGACATTCTTGGATTTTGTGACTGACCAAAAGGGTATCCGACCTACAACTGATAATGTTTGTGCCATCCATGAGGCAGTAACACCTTCTAACAAAGGAAAAACTACAGGCCTATTTAAGACTTCTCAACTTCTATCATTCCTTTTTGAAAGATAAAGCAGAAATAGGGGAACCTTTGCATGATCTCTTACGTAATTCGGTGAAGTGGAAGTGGACACAGCGCTGCGATGCAGCTTTTGCTGCAACCAAGCGCCTCCTCACATCTGCATCTCTTCTTGCACATTACGACCCAGAAATACAGTTGATCTTGACGTGTGATGCATCTCAGTATGGGTTTGGCGCTGTGTTAAGTCAGATCAATAAACAAGGTGAAGAAGTACCCATTTCATTTTATTCCTGTACAATGATCACCACTGAGCGCAAATATGCTCAGATTGACAAAGAAGCATTGAGTATTATTGCTGGGGTGAAGAAATTCCACAAGTTCCACTACGGTAGCATGTTTAAGACAACAGAAAAGGTGACTCCTAACATCATATCACCACGAATGCTGCGTTGGAGTATCATGCTCGGTGGGTATGATTTTGAGTAATGTTATCGCCCAGGCCATAGTATTGCGAACGCGGGCGGTTTTAGCCGTCTTCCCCGGCCCACGCCTGACGCAGAGGTTCCAGCTCCAATGGAAGTCCTCCTCCTCTAAGCATTAGATGCACCTCCATCGAAAGGTCGACAGATTGCAGAATTGACTAGAGCAGATCCAGTCCTGTCAAGGGTTTGCACATGGGTACTGAAGGGTTGGCCNGAATTGACTAGAGCAGATCCAGTCCTGTCAAGGGTTTGCACATGGGTACTGAAGGGTTGGCCAATTGGCAACCAAGCAGAGGAGCATGTTCCATTTGTCAGAAGACAGCATGAGTTGACTGCCCACAGGGGATGTCTATTGTGGGGTACACGTGTTTGTCATTGTACGGGAGGATCACGCCTTCATATTGCAGACTCTACATGCCAGTCACCAAGGAATAGTCCATACAAAGACTCTGGCTCGTAGTTATGTCTGGTGACCTGGCATTCACAAGCTGTAGAAAAAATTGTTCAACAGTGTGAAATTTGTTTGCCAACACGTCACGCACCGCCGGAAGCCCCAAACTACCCGTGGGAATGCATGAAGAAGCGTTGGATATGCTTGCAAGTGGATTGTGCAGACCCGGTACAGGGGCAGGTGTTTCTTGTGGTGGTTGTTTCGTACTCTAGGTGGCTTGAAGTTTTACCGGTGGCCTCTACTGATGCTGGAAGTGTAATCAGATTGTTACGTTCCCTGTTTGATACACATGGTCTTCTGGATGTACTGGTCAGTGACAATGGCACAGCTTTCACTTCGGCGGCATTCAAGACATTGGCTGGCAACAAAGGTATTTGTTTGATCACACCATACCATCCTTCCCCAAAGGGCAGGCTGAGCGGATTGTCCAAACGACAAAAGAGATGCTCAAGCTAATCAAAGGAAGTGATCTAGTCCAGAAGATAGCCAGGCTGCTTCTAACACAACATGTAATCCCAAATGCAACAACAGGATCCAGACAGACTCAGCTACTCATGGTAAGAAGCCTGCGGACATGTCTTAATAGAGTCCATCCTGACTTCACGCAGGAGATGATTGATTGGCAGGAGAGTAAGGGAATGCAGACAGCACCATGAAAGTATATGCTGCAGGACCTGGTATACACTCAAAACATGGGTCAAGGACCAAAATGGCTAGAAGNACAGCACCATGAAAGTATATGCTGCAGGACCTGGTATACACTCAAAACATGGGTCAAGGACCAAAATGGCTAGAAGCAATCATTGTTTAGGTGACAGGGCCAGTGTCATATATAGTATTAACAAGTGGAGGATTAAGGTTTTGATGACACATTTATCAGTTACGTGTACTGTATTCATCTGCTGCAGGAACCATCAATACCCCGAGTTGTCTACTGAGAAGTAATGTTTGCGTTTCCGCAGATGTTGAAGTTCCTCTGCAAGCCAAGGATTCTCCAGAAGCGCAAGGAACTGGGCGAAATGTTGTTGGAATTTCTCCAGATGCTGGTGTTTCCCCAGAAGCACCAGAGAGTTTGCAAGATCAATTATCGTTTTCACATCAAGCTGCAGCAGGACTGGTTCGAGACCATTTACCACCAATCCCCAATAAGGAGGCAGGGTTCAAGGATTTCATCCCACCTCAAAATCTACTGGATGAGATGTGCCACACATTGAACTGCATGGTTAAACCAGCCTGGACAAAGGACTNATGAGATGTGCCACATGTTGAACTGCATGGTTAAACCAGCCTGGACAAAGGACTTTATGATATAGTGGAGGGGTATTTGAACTGTGCAAATAGAGGTGTAAATTATAATGTGGGTTAGGGTTTTGAGGTAGGGGGAAAAAGTGTTTGTGTATTGTGCAAATAGGGGTAGTTACAGAGTTGGCAGCAGTGAGTTTATCTGGCTACTGTTCAAATTGTTGATAGGTAGTTGGCAGTCATGTCAGGGTTGCTGGGATATCAACTTGGAAACGAGCGGGTAGATGTTTANAAAAGTGTTTGTGTATTGTGCAAATAGGGGTAGTTACAGAGTTGGCAGCAGTGAGTTTATCTGGCTACTGTTCAAATTGTTGATAGGTAGTTGGCAGTCATGTCAGGTTTGCTGGGATATCAACTTGGAAACGAGCGGGTAGATGTTTAGAAGCAGTACTAGATTTCATAGTAATGTATTGAAACTATTATGTAAAGCAATAGTTTATGCAGTACAGTTTGTATTCAACTTAACATAGTACTAGATATTTTTGTTCTTTTGTCTTAGCTCTCCACTAGGAGATCTGACTGTTACATAGTACTTTAAACCAGGCATGATTCTGCTTACATCAACACTCTTGTAAAAATATGTTACAACTTTTACAGTTTCATTACTTAAGCAATTTCCAAACTTTTTTTTTGTAGCACGCCATGTTTTGCCTTTGAAGTTCTTGCATTTCTTACTAAATAGTCACAACTGCACCCTGCTTCACAAAAGTTGCATTTAGAGATATGATGTTTTGTGTGCTTAGTGTCTACATGTAGAACAGTGTGCAACATTAAAGTTATCTGGGTTGAAGACTTGGTTCCTAGAATAAAATAGTTTCCAACTTGGGAAAAAAATGAAAATTTGCTGTTTTTGAAGCCAAAAAATGTTACAAGGGAAACAAAATAAAAATTTGAGATTTTTATTAGTAGCATATCCTGTGTTCGACAGGGTAAGACAATAAAGTGGGGACAAGAGTGCACGGAACTTTGAAAAAATAAGAAAAGTTAATTTGAAATTAATCTATTGTGCATTATGTAACACCTCTTCATTCTGAATATGATTAATTAAAGTGTGTCAAAGGAATGCAAATGTGAATTACCTTTGCTTGATTTGAATATAAGTTTTCTTTGAGCTGGCAAGAAACATCAAAAACAGCTTTATACAAAACAAATTCCTAATTCCCGCACAAGTTTATTCATTTCAGCTGCGGTACCAGTCAATTACATTTTACTGCTATGTATTCACTTGTTTCACCCATTGGTTATGGAAACATTCAAACTTCGCTCACGAGTTCGGAAATCCTCGAAAAAATTTGACTTTGTACTCTTCTTCTCCCTCCATAGTTTCTTTGCCAGTAACAATTCCAATCCACCAGTCACAGTCATACATAAAACATACATAATCATTATGCAATCTGACGTGTGTGTGCACGTGTGTCCGTCCAGTGTTATAAACTTTGTATACTGTAATTGAAGAGTATTGATAGACAGCAAGATTATCTCTATCTACCGGAACAAAACCAAAATACTGTCTTGTATTCAGAATGGTTTCAGATTCTTGAAATCATCTTTCATGCAACTTCTCTTCACAAACAGTATCTCCTGATGGCACAAAGAAAAATGTTATTCCAGAAATTTTGCTAGAACAAAAGGCAAACATTTCTTGTGGCGATACAATGTGGTTTTCAGTAGTTCTTTGTAAACTTAACTTTTGTCACAAGATGTTTAACTGTAAAGGTTTATTTATGTTTATTTATTTATGTAGTTGCAAAATTGTGAATTTTTCAATTTTGTTACATTTTACTTCCCAAACAGTGTATTAACAGTTAGTACCCCATGTCACCCTCAAATTAATGACATTCACATAGAAACTAATTTTTATCAAAATCAAACATGGTGCAGTGGTAATTATATAGAATAGGGGCTTTTTCAAAAATCGGTAAAATAATATCTGCAAACGTTATATATGGTCATTACTAATCACACTAATAGAAATTTTATTGGGGCTTCATGAAATTTTTAGTATATAACATGAAATGCGATAGGAGAGCTATGAAGATCAGGGTTTTTAGGAGGTAAAACAAAATTTATGTCCAGGATATTTATATCAGGTTGCTATATCGTGTTAAATGTGACAATACCTTTGGAAACTAAACCTATTTCACAAAACATGATTCACAGGGTGTATTTCACACAACAGTATTAAGAAGCATGAAATGGAGGAAAATTTGTAATTTATTAGTTCATTAATTTAGATATGGTATCCATATTTTATATACATTAAAATATATTCACTTTCAATATGTAGCGTATGGGCAATCGGCAAATTACAGCCAAAACAATATATAAACTAAGAAGGTAATAATAAACTACTTTTGTATTCTAACTCCCTCAACATTAAGAATTGTAAAAAAAAAAAAAAAGTAATCATCCAGTTTAGCAGCTTTTCTGAACGAAACGTCCTAGACCAACAAAAGTAGCATTAATGAGTTCTGCACAGCTTACCTTGTTCATATTTAGGAGTAGGTAATGTTAAAAGAAGTAGAACGTATAAAAAAAAATAGTTAAAAGTGCAAGCAGCCTGCCGCTTTGTTTACTTGAGACGCCATAATTTTCAGTGATTTTCTGCATCATGCCTTCACATATTTGGCTGTAGGTCGTTGACGTCATTGTAACATTCTTTAGTACGTCATCTGCATGGAATTTCAGTTTCAGTTCAGATGGGAGATAGTGTGGTTGCGTTGTTGCGACCGGGAGTTGTGGCGTCCGAATCCGACCGATTAAAAAACGGAGAGTGCAAGAACGAGTGCTTCTGTGCGTAATATTCGCCTATGAACAAGTGCTTCTGTGCGTAATATTCGCCTATGAACGAGTGCTTCTGTGCGTAATATTTGCCTATGCGGCGGATGTTACTTCTTTCGTCAAGTGAAGTAAGTTGTACAACAGTTGAATTGGCCGAGCACAGAGGAAATGTACCCACCGCCTACATAGGTGAGTTAATTCATATTCTTCCGGTGTTTTTTACGGTTCCTTTGAATCCCTAACATCCTGGATTAGACTAAATTCGTACGTTAGTTTAAAACCCTAAAATCAGAGGTTACTTTAAACCTACTATCCTAGGTTAGATTAACACCCTATAATCCTAGGTTAGCTTAAAATCCTACAATCCTAGGTTAGTTAAAAATCCTACAATCCTATGATAGATTAACAACCTACAATTCTAGATTAGATTAAAACCCTATAATTCTAGGTTTGTTTATAAATGTAAAATATTGATTCACTCATTGTGGCGTTAGGTTCTGTTAGGTTAGGTGGGCACATATTACGAAATTAGTCATACGATAATGACCCTAGTATATTCGTGTTCTGCCTAATTAGTAGAGTGGAAATATACCAATTTTCGGGGGTTTTTTTTTTTACAGAAAATCCGCTTAGCTGGATAATTACTGTATATTTATATATATGTATATATGTGTATACATATATATAGGGAAGAGAGGGGAAACGAGGGCGTGAGGTGGTACGAGGGCGAGTGGTGGCTGGAGGGGAGTTAATAACAGGGTTGATGTAGGGGGGGGGGAGAGGGAGGACAAACTTACGAAATGAGTAGTTACTTACTGCTTTAAAGTTTGAAATGTTTTAACTTTTTTTTTTATCTGATTTATGCGTAACATCAGAGCATTTCCACTCTTTTCAATTACACGTGCGCAAGTTCGTTGATGGCTGTTCTATCTTACTCCATATTATTTACATTTTAAAACACTGAAAATTATTTTGTAATTTTATCTATCCCCACTGCCGTCACCCTTACTTTTCATATTAGTTTAGCAAGTAAAAAATAAACTTTATAAATCAAAACACGGCTAAAATAACTCTACAAGGTGGTTGCTTGCAATATTCTTTGCTAACTACGCCTAGATTTGTAGCTTACCCGCTGCATCTTTGGGGATTGTTTGCTACGTATTGTTATTTAAAGTCTTCTTCTTCGCGCGTCTTAACACCCTTAGGCTGTGCAGCCAGTAGTTATGGGCAAAATTAAACGAAAACAATTCCAGAATTCGATTATTGTGAAATAATTGATATCTCGATTTTGTCTGCTGAATTCGAATTTATCATTCGGTTTGTTGTTTTCCTCCTCAACAAAAGATGCCACTATAGTCGGTTCACGACGGGAAGAAACTTTTGAAAATCAACATTTGAAAAAACACCCTAGCCGTTAGCTACNGGGGTAGTTACAGAGTTGGCAGCAGTGAGTTTGTCTGGCTACTGTTAAAATAGTTGATAGGTAGTTGGCACTCATGTCAGGGTTGCAGGGATATCAACTTGGAAACGAGCAGGTAGATGTTTAGAAGCAGTACTAGATTTCAAAGTAATGTATTGAAACTATTATGCAAAACAATAGTTTATGCAGTACAGTTTGTATTCAACTCAACATAGTATTAGATATGTTTGTTCTTTTGTCTTTGCTCTCCACTTGAAGATCTGACTGTTACACAGTACTTTAAACCAGTCATGATTCTGCTTACATCATCACTCTTGTAAAAATATGTTACAACTTTTACAGTTTCATTACTTAAGCAATATCCAAACTTTTTTTTTTGTAGCACGCCATGTTTTGCCTTTAAAGTTATTGCATTTCTTACTAAATAGTCACAACTGCACCCTGCTTCACCAAAGTTGCATTTAGAGATATGATGTTTTGTGTGCTTAGTGTCTACGTGTAGAACAGTGTGCAACATTAAAGTTATCTGGGTTGAAGACTTGGTTCCTAGAATAAAATAGTTTCCAACTTGGGAAAAAAATGAAAATTTGCTGTTTTTGAAGCCAAAAAATGTTACAAGGGAAACCAAATAAAAATTTGAGATTTTAATTAGTAGCTATAGGACACAAGCTGTCCCATTCTGTTATTTCACCCCTGTTAAGTGCACAGAACTTTGAAAAAATAAGAAAAGTTAATTTGAAATTAATCTATTGTGCATTATGTAACACCACTTCATTCTGAATATGATTAATTAAAGTGTGTCAAAGGAATGCAAATGTGAATTACCTTTGCTTGATTTGAATATAAGTTTTCTTTGAGCTGGCAAGTAACATCAAAAACAGCTTTATACAAAACAAATTCCTAATTCCCGCACAAGTTTATTCATTTCAGCTGCGGTACCAGTCAATTACATTTTACTGCTATGTATTCACTTGTTTCACCCATACCAATACCTTTGTAAGTTTGAAGCGAGTGCTCAAGCCTTTAGGAGGAAAAAATTTGACTTTGTACTCTTCTTCTCCCTCCATAGTTTCTTTGCCAGTAACAATTCCAATCCACCAGTCACAGTCATACATAAAACATACATAATCATTATGCAATCTGACGTGTGTGTGCACGTGTGTCCGTCCAGTGTTATAAACTTTGTATACTGTAATTGAAGAGTATTGATAGACAGCAAGATTATCTCTATCTACGGAACAAAACCAAAATACTGTCTTGTATTCGGAATGGTTTCAGATTCTTGAAATCATCTTTCATGCAACTTCTCTTCACAAACAGTATCTCCTGATGGCACAAAGAAAAATGTTATTCCAGAAATTTTGCTAGAACAAAAGGCAAACATTTCTTGTGGCGATACAATGTGGTTTTCAGTAGTTCTTTGTAAACTTAACTTTTGTCACAAGATGTTTAACTGTAAAGGTTTATTTATGTTTATTTATTTATGTAGTTGCAAAATTGTGAATTTTTCAATTTTGTTACATTTTACTTCCCAAACAGTGTATTAACAGTTAGTACCCCATGTCACCCTCAAATTAATGACATTCACATAGAAACTAATTTTTATCAAAATCAAACATGGTGCAGTGGTAATTATATAGAATAGGGGCTTTTTCAAAAATCGGTAAAATAATATCTGCAAACGTTATATATGGTCATTACTAATCACACTAATAGAAATTTTATTGGGGCTTCATGAAATTTTTAGTATATAACATGAAATGCGATAGGAGAGCTATGAAGATCAGGGTTTTTAGGAGGTAAAACTAAATTTATGTCCAGGATATTTATATCAGGTTGCTATATCGTGTTAAATGTGACAATACCTTTGGAAACTAAACCTATTTCACAAAACATGATTCACAGGGTGTATTTCACACAACAGTATTAAGAAGCATGAAATGGAGGAAAATTTGAAATTTATTAGTTCATTAATTTAGATATGGTATCCATATTTTATATACATTAAAATATATTCACTTTCAATATGTAGCGTATGGGCAATCTGCAAATTACAGCCAAAACAATATATAAACTAAGAAGGTAATAATAAACTACTTTTGTATTCTAACTCCCTCAAAATTAAGAATTGTAAAAAAAAAAAAAGTAATCCAGTTTAGCAGCTTTTCTGAACGAAACGCCCTAGACCAACAAAAGTAGCATTAATGAGTTCTGCACAGCTTACCTTGTTCATATTTAGGAGTAGGTAATGTTAAAAGAAGTAGAACGTATAAAAAAAAATAGTTAAAAGTGCAAGCAGCCTGCCGCTTTGTTTACTTGAGACGCCATAATTTTCAGTGATTTTCTGCATCATGCCTTCACATATTTGGCTGTAGGTCGTTGACGTCATTGTAACATTCTTTAGTACGTCATCTGCATGGAATTTCAGTTTCAGTTCAGATGGGAGATAGTGTGGTTGCGTTGTTGCGACCGGGAGTTGTGGCGTCCGAATCCGACCGATTAAAAAACGGAGAGTGCAAGAACGAGTGCTTCTGTGCGTAATATTCGCCTATGAACAAGTGCTTCTGTGCGTAATATTCGCCTATGAACGAGTGCTTCTGTGCGTAATATTTGCCTATGCGGCGGATGTTACTTCTTTCGTCAAGTGAAGTAAGTTGTACAACAGTTGAATTGGCCGAGCACAGAGGAAATGTACCCACCGCCTACATAGGTGAGTTAATTCATATTCTTCCGGTGTTTTTTACGGTTCCTTTGAATCCCTAACATCCTGGATTAGACTAAATTCGTACGTTAGTTTAAAACCCTAAAATCAGAGGTTACTTTAAACCTACTATCCTAGGTTAGATTAACACCCTATAATCCTAGGTTAGCTTAAAATCCTACAATCCTAGGTTAGTTAAAAATCCTACAATCCTATGATAGATTAACAACCTACAATTCTAGATTAGATTAAAACCCTATAATTCTAGGTTTGTTTATAAATGTAAAATATTGATTCACTCATTGTGGCGTTAGGTTCTGTTAGGTTAGGTGGGCACATATTACGAAATTAGTCATACGATAATGACCCTAGTATATTCGTGTTCTGCCTAATTAGTAGAGTGGAAATATACCAATTTTCGGGGTTTTTTTTTTTTTACAGAAAATCCGCTTAGCTGGATAATTACTGTATATTTATATATATGTATATACATATATATAGAGAAGAGAGGGGAAACGAGGGCGAGTGGTGGTACGAGGGCGAGTGGTGGTACGAGGGCGAGTGGTGGCTGGAGGGGAGTTAATAACAGGGTTGTTGAGGGGGGGGGTGAGAGAGAGGACAAACTTACGAAATGAGGTGTTTACTTATTGCTTTAAAGTTTGAAATGTTTTTACTTTTTCTTGTTATCTGATTTATGCGTAACATCAGAGCATTTACACTCTTTTCAATTACACGTGCGCAAGTTCGTTGATGGCTGTACGATCTTACTCCATATTATTTACATTTTAAAACACTGAAAATTATTTTGTAATTTTATCTATCCCCACTGCCGTCACCCTTACTTTTCATTTTAGTTTAGCAAGTAAAAAATAAACTTTATAAATCAAAACACGGCTAAAATAACTCTACAAGGGTGTTGCTTGCAATATTATTCGCTAACTACGCCTAGATTTGTAGCTTACCCGCTGCATCTTTGGGGATTGTTTGCTACGTATTGTTATTTAAATGCATTAAAAAATATCGGTAGAAAAGAAATTATTTCGGTAGACATAGATCAGCGAAACAATACAACATTCGGCGTCTTCTTCTTCGCGCGTCTTAACAGCCTTAGGCTTTGCAGCCAGTAGTTATGGGCAAAATCGAACGAAAACAATTCCAGAAATCGATTATTGTGAAATAATCGATATCTCGATTTTGTCTGCTGAATTTGAATATATAATTCGGTTTGTTGTTTTCCTCCTCAACAAAAGATTCCACTTGAAGCACATAGCTATTTACGTATATTTTAGATTTTTGTCTGCTGAATTCGAATGAATCTTTCGTTTTGAATTTTTTCTTCTCTACAACAGGTGGCAGTAACAGCGCATAGCTATTTACGTATATTTTTCATGTCGTTAAGAAACGAGATGCAACTGTAAGCGATCTTTGAATTCAAATTTAAACATACCTATATTTCGCATTTCTTTTAAAAACACAGTTTATGGCAAAAATAATGTTGTGGTAATACTTGATACCACTCTGCCAAAAAATAAGCATGATAACATGTCATATATCCCGGTTTGTTTATCCAACATTGTTACTAAAATAAATGCAAATAAATAAAGGTTTATGATCGATTTGTAGAAGTACGTTCAAGTTTTCGTGCTGAAAATATTGGTAAACTTAAGTGAAGCGAAATTTTACCCAACATTCACTTCGTTAAAATGAAGTATCATTCGCTTCAGTAAGGTGAATGTTCGTTGTCTGTATATTCACTTCCAAAAAACGAATGTTTCATTCGCTTCAGTAAAGTGAATGTTCTTTGTTTATTCTCTTCCAAAAAACGAATGTTTCATTCGCTTCAGTAAAGTGAATGTTCGTTGTCTGTTTATTCACTTCCAAAGAGCAAATGTTTCTTTATTGACTAAATGAATGTTGACATTGCAGTGACACCTATGGCAAAAATTCGGTTTCACTCAAAATCAAATACAGCAATTAATTTCACTTTTGTAACATATTTATTAAATACACATCATTTTTTATTCAACAAAATACCTCTATAATGTTTATATTGCAATGCAGTGAGAACAGTTTCAGGTAATTATCTAGAGTAACAGCTTTTCTGTAATTACACGGAACACGAATATAGGTAATTATTATATTTAAGAGCTTTTCTGAAAAACACAAAAAAAAAAACTATAATATATTTTTACTCTACTAAACACGTAGAACACGAATATACTAGGGGCGTAGCGTTAAAAT
>NQII01007734.1:73391-104317 GCA_002778355.1 Clitarchus hookeri | reverse complement strand
CACACACACACACACACACACACACACACACACACACGAAACATCAAATTTTTAATACTCACATTTTGGGTTTATAGAATGGAATATTTTTCGCTTGCATTGCATATTCTTTTGTGTGAAATTGTCAAGATTAAAAACTTTACTTGTGGAATATTGATTAATAATATATACATGACTTTTATAATGGGTACGTGCATGTACGAACACTTGTACACACACACACACAGTGGAATGTAAACATTGCCATGTGACTGCCACATGGCAATGTTTGTTTACCTTTGGCGGAAGGATACAAAATGGGCTTGAAAGTAGATTTTTAGCAGGGCTTCAAGAAAGTCTCTTCCAGTCGTGAACCGACTTATAGAAGCACATAGCTATTTACGTATATTTTAGATTTTTGTCTGCTGAATTCGAATGAATCTTTCGTTTTGAATTTTTTCTTCTCTACAACAGGTGGCAGTAACAGCGCATAGCTATTTACGTATATTTTTCATGTCGTTAAGAAACGAGATGCAACTGTAAGCGATCTTTGAATTCAAATTTAAACATACCTATATTTCGCATTTCTTTTAAAAACACAGTTTATGGCAAAAATAATGTTGTGGTAATACTTGATACCACTCTGCCAAAAAATAAGCATGATAACATGTCATATATCCCGGTTTGTTTATCCAACATTGTTACTCAAAGAAATGCAAATAAATAAAGGTTTATGATCGATTTGTAGAAGTACCTTCAAGTTTTCGTGCTGAAAATATTGGTAAACTTAAGTGAAGCGAAATTTTACCCAANATCGATTTGTAGAAGTACCTTCAAGTTTTCGTGCTGAAAATATTGGTAAACTTAAGTGAAGCGAAATTTTACCCAAAATTCACTTCGTTAAAATGAAGTATCATTCGCTTCAGTAAGGTGAATGTTCGTTGTCTGTATATTCACTTCCAAAAAGCGAATGTTTCATTCGCTTCAGTTAAGTGAATGTTCTTTGTTTATTCTCTTCCAAAAAACGAATGTTTCATTCGCTTCAGTAAAGTGAATGTTCGTTGTCTGTTTATTCACTTCCAAAGAGCAAATGTTTCTTTATTGACTAAATGAATGTTGACATTGCAGTGACACCTATGGCAAAAATTCGGTTTCACTCAAAATCAAATACAGCAATTAATTTCACTTTTGTAACATATTTATTAAATACACATCATTTTTTATTCAACAAAATACCTCTATAATGTTTATATTGCAATGCAGTGAGAACAGTTTCAGGTAATTATCTAGAGTAACAGCTTTTCTGTAATTACACGGAACACGAATATAGGTAATTATTATATTTAAGAGCTTTTCTGAAAAACACAAAAAAAAAAACTATAATATATTTTTACTCTACTAAACACGTAGAACACGAATATACTAGGGGCGTAGCGTTAAAATAAGTGAAACATATTTAAAAAAATTAAACAAAATTGCGAAATGAGCAGTATAGCCAGTTTGTTTACGTTTCTGGAACAAACGCCCTAGAATGACAAAAGTTGCATTAATGGGTTCTGCACCGCTTACCTTGTTCATATTCAAGAGGGCGTAATGTTAAAATAAGTAGAACATATTAAAAAACTTGCGAAATATGTTTGTTTACGTCTATTAACATAAGAGGAATTATACCAGCCCCCTACCTAGGTGAGTCAATTTACCTAATTTTGGTGTGTTTTACGGTTACTTTAAATGCCTACAATCCTACATGCGTAGTTTAGTGTAAACCCCAAACATCCTAGCTTAGTGTAAAACCCTACTATCCTAGGTTAGTGTAAAACCCAATAATCCTAGGTTAGTTTAAAAATGTAAAATAGTGATTCACCCATCGTGGGGTAGGTTCTCTTAGGTTAGGTGGGCACATATTAATAAATTAGTCGGACGTTAATGCCTCTAGTATATTCGTGTTCTACGTGATAAGTAGAGTGGAAATATATCATAATTTTGAATTTTTTCAGAAAAACCCCTAAACTTAATAATTACCCGAATATATGTACTAGGAACATTAATGTATAACAAATTTCGTAATATGTGCCCACCTAACATTATTGAACCTAACCCCATGATGAGTGAATCACTATTTTACATTTTCAATCTTACCTTGGTTTGTAGAGTTTTAAACTAACCTAGGATTGTAGGGTTTTAAACCAACCTAGGATTGTTGGGTTTTAAACTAACCTACGTTTGTAGGGTTTTAAACTAACCTAGAACTGTACGGTTTTAAACTAACCTAGGATTGTTGGGTTTTAATATAACCNAACTAACCTAGGATTGTTGGGTTTTAATATAACCTAGGATTGTAGGGTGTTAGCATTACTTCACCAAAAATCATGGTGTCCGACGTAAACAAAGCAGACGAACTACTCGTACTTTTAACTATTTTATTTAATATGTTAGACTTATTTTAACATTATGCCNCGTAAACAAAGCAGACGAACTACTCGTACTTTTAACTATTTTATTTAATATGTTAGACTTATTTTAACATTATGCCCTCCTGAATATTATTAAGGCAAGCTGTGCAGAACTTATTTATGCTACTTTTGTGGGTCTAGGGCGTTTCCTTCAGAAAAGCGACTAAAAAGCGACTACACTGTATAATCATACATATTCACAACAAAAAGAATATAATGTAAATGTTTGTAATATTAGTTACCTAATTTAGTATTTATGNATAATCATACATATTCACAACAAAAAGAATATAATGTAAATGTTTGTAATATTAGTTACCTAATTTAGTATTTATGCAAAACCCATTGTTGGCAGAATGTTTATTAATAGTTTCAAACATATGATAATGAATACACACACACATGTGCATTACATATATATAGACAAACACTTACCACACAAAATTATTCGTAAATTTTTCCAATAGGTACTTATCACTGTTGCTATCGATTCGAATAAAACATTTTTCATTGAAAAGCAAATAATCCTCTAATTGTAACAACTATTCTAGAATTTTTAAAANAAAACATTTTTCATTGAAAAGCAAATAATCCTCTAATTGTAACAACTATTCTAGAATTTTTAAAATAACTTTACGTGATAAAATATAAAGCATCTCTGTACAAATCAGCTGATACACTAGTAAAAAAGTTTTCATAACACTCATTATCACAAGTAGCATATCTACAATTTATGTGGTATTTATGGAGAACTATAAATATAACAATATATTAAGTTACTGTAATCAGCCTAAGTTAATAAACATTTCAGGAATTCATGTTCAAAAATATTAGTTTATCCACGAATTGAGGTGATAGCCGGTTTCTTCGGGCACACAGTATCTGTCCTGCGTTAGAGAACGATCTTTCCGCTGGTATGGACGTGGCTGGTATGCATAAATATTTCATAGCTAAATTATGAAGTTCTGGGTACGCATTTTGTTGTGCAGACCAAAATTGAATACTGCGGCCCTTCCTGTCAAGGTAGGGCATTTCGAGGTATCGTTGCATCACAACTATGCTATTGCTGACCGGAGTTGTGGTTGATTTCATTACCGCAACTTTACTGTCAAAATAGCTCCATATGGAGTCTTGCCCCACCTCATTGGTTTCCATTCCACCGCCAGATGAAATTATTTCTTCCGTGCCTTAGTATTGTCTGCACAATTCTTTAAGCTCATCCATAACAGACTCGTGTGCATGTTTTGCATTTCCATCTNCGTGCCTTAGTATTGTCTGCACAATTCTTTAAGCTCATCCATAACAGACTCGTGTGCATGTTTTGCATTTCCATCTCAATCAAAAGGAGCTTTCTTAATCCTTGGATCAAGCAGGGTAGCTGCCGAGGATATCTTATTACTCTCTAAGAGACTGAGGTGACTAGAAAAACCAGAAAGAAGTGAAGTTCGAAGTTTTATTGCTGTTTCATTTTTGAGTATTTTTCTTCTTAATTAACACTTTAACTCCTCTTACAAGTGGTATTGCCATTGATAAAGTTGGGTATTTATCTCCAGAAAGCTCAGCTGTCATAACTTCAATGGGTTTCAGCAGAGGAATGCTTTCACTAAGTAGTTCCCATTCAAAATCATCCAGTGTCTCTGGGGCACGTGGAAAAGATGCAATTGCTGCAGAAAGGGGCTCTCTTAATGCCAAGATTCTCTNCATCCAGTGTCTCTGGGGCACGTGGAAAAGATGCAATTGCTGCAGAAAGGGGCTCTCTTAATGCCAAGATTCTCTCAAACATCAGTAATATCGAGTTCCACCTCGTACAGACATCTTGTTTAAATTTAGTTGTGAAATGCCNAAGATTCTCTCAAACATCAGTAATATCGAGTTCCACCTCGTACAGACATCTTGTTTAAATTTAGTTGTGAAATGCCCATTTGACTTTGGATGCTACGTAGTTAATCGGCTGCAGTGGAACTAATCTTGAAATGAGCCACAACACGGGATGTAAAAAAACGATACGTCCTGTCAACGTTATTTTCCTTTTTTGCATCAGTGATGATTAAATTGAGAGTGTATGCTACACATGCCAGCTGAGGTTTATTCGGTATTTCAATAGTCTTTTTTACATTAGCTGCATTATCGGTGACAATAGCAACAGTTTTAGATAATACACCCCACTAAGAAAGAATGTCACCAATGCAGGCCGCAATGTTCTCACTTGTATGACTATCTCTAATTGGTGTGGTTGAAAGAACAAACGAGTGCAATGTGCTCTCTGAAATGCAGTGGGCTGTAGATGTCAGGTACGATGTCGCATTTTCTCCTGTCCACATGTCTGTTGTTATAGCAACATAAGATGCAGCATGCAAAGTATCAGCTACTGTTTTACGCACACTGTTGTACATGTCAGGTAAGAGTTTCGTTGACATCATCTTCCTGCTTGGAGGTGTATATTTTGGTTCCTGTTTCTTAGAATATTCTAGAAACCCCTGATTTTCAACAATAGACAAGGGCTGCAAATATTTTGCTATCATGTTCACTAAAACCTTATCTATTTCAGACTTGTGTGCTTCTGTGAAATCTTTAGAAGTGGAACCGTACAGTGTGAGTTGCTTGGGCCGCTTCGTCAGTTGCCTTTCAGTATTAGTTGCAGCAGCTACATTAGATAACTCAGTCGTCTGGATTGTAGTTTGCTGCGGGAAGTTTGGNTAATAGTTTCAAACATATGATAATGAATACACACACACATGTGCATTACATATATATAGACAAACACTTACCACACGAAATTATTCGTAAATTTTCCCAATAGGTACTTATCACTGTTGCTATCGATTTGAATAAAACATTTTTCATTGAAAAGCAAATAATCCTCTAATTGTAACAACTATTCTAGAATTTTTAAAATAACTTCACGTGATAAAATATAAAGCTTCTCTGTACAAATCAGCTGATACACTAGTAAAAAAGTTTTCATAACACTCATTATCACAAGTAGCATATCTACAATTTATGTGGTATTTATGGAGAACTATAAATATAACATTATATTAAGTTACTGTAATCAGCCTAAGTTAATAAACATTTCAGGAATTCATGTTCAAAAATATTAGTTTATCCACGAATTGAGGTGATAGCCGGTTTCTTCGGGCACACAGTATCTGTCCTGCGTTAGAGAACGATCTTTCCGCTGGTATGGACGTGGCTGGTATGCATAAATATTTCATAGCTAAATTATGAAGTTCTGGGTACGCATTTTGTTGTGCAGACCAAAATTGAATACTGCGGCCCTTCCTGTCAAGGTAGGGCATTTCGAGGTATCGTTGCATCACAACTATGCTATTGCTGACCGGAGTTGTGGTTGATTTCATTACCGCAACTTTACTGTCAAAATAGCTCCATATGGAGTCTTGCCCCACCTCATTGGTTTCCATTCCACCGCCAGATGAAATTATTTCTTCCGTGCCTTAGTATTGTCTGCACAATTCTGCAAGCTCATCCATAACAGACTCGTGTGCATGTTTTGCATTTCCATCACAACCAAAAGGAGCTTTCTTAATCCGTGTATCAAGCAGGGTAGCTGCCGAGGATATCTTATTACTCTCTAAGAGACTGAGGCGACTAGAAAAACCAGAAAGAAGTGAAGTTCGAAGTTTTATTGCTGTTTCATTTTTGAGTATTTTTCTTCTTAATTAACACTTTAACTCCTCTTACAAGTGGTATTGCCATTGATAAAGTTGGGTATTTATCTCCAGAAAGCTCAGCTGTCATAACTTCAATGGGTTTCAGAAGAGGAATGCTTTCACTAAGTAGTTCCCATTCAAAAGCATCCAGTGTCTCTGGGGCACGTGGAAAAGATGCAATTTCTGCAGAAAGGGGCTCTCTTAATGCCAAGATTCTCTCAAACATCAGTAATATCGAGTTCCACCTCGTACAGACATCTTGTTTAAATTTAGTTGTGAAATGCCCATTTGACTTTGGATGCTACGTAGTTAATCGGCTGCAGTGGAACTAATCTTGAAATGAGCCACAAGTGCCCTACATTTTTTTGCTATGCAGGACAGTTGCAAATTTTCCTTTTTTGCATCAGTGATGATTAAATTGAGAGCGTATGCAACACATGCCAGCTGAGGTTTATTCGGTATTTCAATAGTCTTTTTTACATTAGCTGCATTATCGGTGACAATAGCAACAGTTTTAGATAATACACCCCACTAAGAAAGAATGTCACGAATGCAGGCCGCAATGTTCTCACTTGTATGACTATCTCTAATTGGTGTGGTTGAAAGAACAAACGAGTGCAATGTGCTCTCTGAAATGCAGTGGGCTGTAGCTGTCAGGTACGATGTCGCATTTTCTCCTGTCCACATGTCTGTTGTTATAGCAACATAAGATGCAGCATGCAAAGTATCAGCTACTGTTTTACGCACACTGTTGTACATGTCAGGTAAGAGTTTCGTTGACATCATCTTCCTGCTTGGAGGTGTATATTTTGGTTCCTGTTTCTTAGAATATTCTAGAAACCCCTGATTTTCAACAATAGACAAGGGCTGCAAATATTTTGCTATCATGTTCACTAAAACCTTATCTATTTCAGACTTGTGTGCTTCTGTGAAATCTTTAGAAGTGGAACCGTACAGTATGAGTTGCTTGGGCCGCTTCGTCAGTTACCTTTCAGTATTAGTTGCAGCAGCTACATTAGATAACTCAGTCGTCTGGATTGTAGTTTGCTGCGGGAAGTTTGGCCTACTTGAGTGTGACGAACAAGATGCACTGGTAGTTGCAGTATTGTTGCCTAAACATGAATTAATTTCACAATCGCCTTCTACTTCAGATAGTAATGTATCTGACATTAAAACAGACGGATGTATTTTGTGTAAATGTGTTTGTAAATTCGAAGTATTACTAAAAAATGTCAAGCTCTTTTCGCATATTTGACAAATCACACAAGTTGAATCCAAGTTCTTAACTAAATAGTTCCACACAACAGAACGGTTTCTGCGATTATATTGTTTATATTGTTTTATCAGAAACAAATATTACACAGTCACAAAAATATATAAAAATGTCACACTATATAAATAACTTTCAATAATTTTAAATGCTACCTTTTTAGTACAAAAATCACAACTTCTTTATAAACACAAGTGCCATCACTTCTTCAAAACAACGCCTTTCATTAATTCGCTTTAAGAATGTGCTTTTTAACTGTTAACACGCGGCAGCAAGAAAGTTCATTCGTTTATACGAAACAGCGAATGGGGAAAAAAACAGAATGTTTGAAATCCGAATGAATCATTCGATTTCAAACGAGACTATTCGAATGAAAATCGAATTCAAGAAAAATTCGATTTTGCCCATCACTAGCAGCCAGTGAATTCCACAAACATCCTATGCGGGCATTAATCTTCATAATGCGAAGAATCCTAAAAGCGAAAGTTTATTAAACTTTCCTAATAGTAAAACCGTACTCACACAAAACCAACAGTATTTATAGAAGTTCTAAACTTTGGTTCAAATGACGCCTCGTTGAAAAGTTCTAAAATGATTGGCCTATATTTGTACAGTCCGAAGACATCTTTCATAATCTGACACTAAATCGCACTAAATTCGGTATATAATTTGTAATCTCGTAATTTTTAAATTTGTTAATGTTTTATTATTTAATGTTTCCGAGATGGGTGATTTGAATATTTGTTTTTTTTTTGTATGTTTTATTGCGTCTTAAATAACTTATTACCATGTTTTAGACGTCTTAGCCTTCATTTCAAATAGTTCAGACCAAACGAAGACATCATTGATTATTTGTTAAAATTTCATCACAGGCACTANTTTTTTTTTGTATGTTTTATTGCGTCTTAAATAACTTATTACCATGTTTTAGACGTCTTAGCCTTCATTTCAAATAGTTCAGACCAAACGAAGACATCATTGATTATTTGTTAAAATTTCATTACATTTATTTGAGAAGGTCCACCAGGCACTTTCATGGTTTACATTAAATATATAAACATTCCACGAATACGAGCAAAAGTATTGGAAGTCTTCTTCTTTTTCTATCAACTTAGAACACAACTTGGGACAAAAGTTAAGTTTTCTGAATGTTTTAACTTAGGACACGAGTGCTTGGGAATGTGCCACGACATCAGAGGGTCACCTGCACCCATCAGCCCATCTTTGTCCTAAGTCACAGGTTGGGGCAGCACATTTGCAGACCTTCTGTTCAACATATTCAAAACCAAAACAAATGTCTGGAGCTGTAAAACACATTTTTTTAAAAGTCCCTGTATAACACTTTAAATGTTCCTACACCATCGAAAAAACTACTTACACAAAGAAAAGTATTGTAAACCACTATGGATTTAAAGCAGGATTTACAAAAGACAAAAGTCTAAAATTATGTTCCCACTGTGAGATTGGTAGTTATGCTCAGATGTATCTTTGCTATTAAGCTGTGAGGCCTGCAAACAAAAATGCTTGACTTGGGATTGAAGTAATTTATTATTATCTTGACACAGTACATACCATGGTATCGATGCTCAAATCGTTGCAAAGAGGGCCCGATGGACTAGGCCTTTCGGGGAATAACGTGTAAAACTGTATGTGTGTGAATAACAATGGGTAGTTAAACTCCTGGGCTTGTATGTCTGCAGGAGGTGGAGTGGCGGTCCTCCAAGGCGATGAAATTACATTAAATTTATATGTTCCAAGTTAGAATAGTGAAAACTATTGTTTTGAAGGCATACAAACAGAAGTTGATGAAGTGCCCGAGAGGCCCGAACCGCATTGCCTCGTCTCATTAATGCCCGCTTCAAATTAAATGGCTACCATCGTCTGTCTGTCCACTTGTTGTGAAGATGCCTGAAGTCGGAGGATGTGAGTGCCTAACAGAAACTGTAAATAGGATAAAGCCCTTAATTGATGCATTCTATGATTGGGAATATTCCATCAGCTAACAAGTGATTGTATATTGTCTCAAATTAAAAGTTACGCATTCTAAAAACTACACATGCTACTTAAATATTAATGTCAACACATGTTTGTGTTGTAAGGTTTATTTGCACATAGTGCTGAAAACATGTTTATTTGATTCTGTAAATCATGTGAGTGCTGAAAGTAAAACATATATACTTCTACGATTACTAAACATAAAGAAATTACTTAAAACATAATTGCCCATAGTCAAATAATGCCTGTGGGGGCTGAACTTATGTAGGTGTGGGTGAAGTCCATGTCCCAAGTAGGAAGTTGTTGCACTTCACTGTTGATATGATTTGAAATTATGTTAAAACACATTTTACACATGTAGTATACACTTAAAAAAAAAANAAAAAATGTAATTATTTAGACTCTGCTTCTTTGGCACCACTAACACTCGGAACACTGGATGTTGCATAATGGTGTTGGTTGTGTGTAAGCACCACGGTAAGGGGCGCTACAAAGCCTGGCGTTACCTTCATGCATGCTACACCCTGATAGCACAGCATGAGTATGAGCACACATGCCAGTCGGCTTGGATCCTAACCACAAGGTGTTCTGGTGTCGCCCCTGTGGTTGGATCAAAGTGAGACCGTCAGAAGACTCGTACGGTGTTGGTCGAAGTGGGTACTCTCCCTAACACCGTCGAGAAAAGTTTGCTGACGACGACTCTCGAACATTCATGGAGGCCGATGAGTTTGACCAATGTTAAATAACTCCCCCCTTTGAAAATAGTCTATGCATCATGCCATCATCTGCTGCGTGGCTACACCATCAGTCGCAGCACTCTGGAATCGATAGCCGAGTCCTGTAAAGTCACAGGCTGTAGCACCCCTGTTGATGCAGTCCTGGTGGAGCTGTTGCTGGTAGTGCAGTAGCGTTGGTTTAGCTGGCAGCATCGAGTGTGATGTTCAACCTCAGACATCTGACTAACCGCCTGCAGTGGACCTGTTGTGGTGAGTTCAGTGGTAATGGTAAGTGCTGATGAATGGACACCTTGCAACTAGTAGCACTGTGGGACATACTTTCTGGGCAGGCTATGCACAGGGCTTCTGCGGTGCGATGGAGTCGCTTGGAGCACTGTAGAGTGGTGTCAATCAAGTGGCAGTTCTCGACGCTGCTGCTGATGCTGCTGCGGGTGCAGGGTCATTGGTTTGGCCGGTGGCATCGAGGGGTGTCACAGGAGTCCCAAGTGTGGTGTTTCCCCTCGGATGTCTGACAATCGGCGCGAGATTGAACGGCTGTGCTGTTCTTGTAGTGCTCTGCTGCCGACGTAATGGCTGTGGTAAGTTCCACCTAGCTGGGTGTACTGTCCCCAATTGTCTCCTCGTCTGTGTTCTATGTGGCAGAAGCCCCTTGTGTAGGTGTCTGGGCACGGGGTGCATCGACGCCTGAAAGTGCTGGTGTTGCAACATTGGCTGTTGTTTGCTCTGTCTCTGGGGTGTTCGATCCAGGTGGAAGTGTGTGAATGCCGGACGTCGTAGGTGGAGGACATATATGCATAACTTGTCAGTCAGATGAATCAGCAGCTGCTGGCTCATCTGGTGTTTTTTTTGCAGCTGGCCCACATCAGGGGAATCTGCTCCTTTTTCTTATTGTGCAATCCTCCAGAGGATGTCCCAATGTACCTTGATGGTACGTCGTTGGATGACCTTGATGAGGTAGTTGGTCTTCCACAGTGACTGAGTCACAATGTGTNTCTTGTAGTGCTCTGCTGCCGACGTAATGGCTGTGGTAAGCTCCGCCTAGCTGGGTATGCTGTCCCCAATTGTCTCCTCGTCTGTGTTCGATGTGGCAGGAGCCCCTTGTGTAGGTGTCTGGGCACGGGGTGCATCGACGCCTGAAAGTGCTGGTGTTGCAACATTGGCTGTTGTTTGCTCTGTCTCTGGGGTGTTCGATGCAGGTGGAAGTGTGTGAATGCCGGATGTCGTAGGTGGAGGAAATATATGCATGACTTGTCAGTCAGATGAATCAGCAGCTGCTGGCTCATCTGGTGTTTTTTTTTTGCAGTTGGCCCACATCAAGGGAATCTGCTCCTGTTTCTTATTNCAGCAGCTGCTGGCTCATCTGGTGTTTTTTTTTTGCAGTTGGCCCACATCAAGGGAATCTGCTCCTGTTTCTTATTCTGCAGTCCTCCAGAGGATGTCCCAATGTACCTTGATGGTATGTCGTTGGATGACTTTGATGAGGTAAGTGGTCTTCCACAGTGTCTGAGTCACTATGTGTGGGCCACTCAACTTTACCTCTAACCAATCACAGAAGAACTTCCTGGCCGAGGACAGTATTTGTTCTTTGACGAACACCCTCTGTTNAACTTTACCTCTAACCAATCACAGAAGAACTTCCTGGCCGAGGACAGTATTTGTTCTTTGACGAACACCCTCTGTTATGACTAGAGCTGCTTTGGTGGTCGAGTGGTTAAAGGTAACCACCAGGTGATGTAGGCAGCTCTACTGTAGGCAAGCTGTCACTTAGGGCAGGGCTGCTCTCTGCTGGATCGCTCTCCTCTATTGGCGGGCAGTTAAATTGACCAGGATGTTTTAGCTCGCTTCTCTGTAGAATAGCCATGGGCAACATGCCTCATCAAAGCAAACATGCTACCACCTCGTACTTTTGGGCATCGGGCAGTTTTTCGACACAAAATATTTGTACTTTCCCCACATGATGGTGCAGTTGGGTCTGAGGATCCTGGATTTTGAGCTCAGTGGAGTTGGCACAAGGATGNACATGATGGTGCAGTTGGGTCTGAGGATCCTGGATTTTGAGCTCAGTGGAGTTGGCACAAGGATGGTATATCACTGTTGTTTTCCACGTGACACCCCAATCGGTGCAGATGTCACACCATTACTGCTCATCGATCTGTGTCCCATTGTCCATCAACAAGGTCCTTGGGTAACCCCATCGTGGAAACAACTCATTCTCCAGTGTGCAGGCGATGTCCTTGGTGTGCACACTGGGCATCATGTAAACTTCTGTCCACCTGTAGAAGAGGTCTGTTACTACCACCAGGAACATTTTCCTCATTAACGTCTTCGGGTAGGTCCCCATGTGGTTTCTTTGGTGTCCGTGGCTGCTGTTGTTGGCCATTGGCGCATCGAGCCTTGTAGTNTCGGGTAGGTCCCCATGTGGTTTCTTTGGTGTCCGTGGCTGCTGTTGTTGGCCATTGGCGCATCGAGCCTTGTAGTCATTGTAGGGAAAGCACTCTTTGATGCACTGACGTACGTCACTGGACATACTGGACAAGTGAAAATGTTGCAATATGTTGCATGTTGTTTTTATTGACATCTAAGATGCCTGTTAACTGCATACCATGCACGAAGTGGAGTTCTTAGATGCATTGCGCAGCAGGTACGTACAGTTTCCACTTGTAATGTCCTAGTGTGTTTGACTCGAGGCGGCCATCAAATATTCGCTACCATCCATAGTTTGTTGTCCACAGTGTGTTATATTCTTTTTGCATCTGATACAATTTTTGTGCTGCCTTGATTGTCTTGCACATTTGGTCAATGTGGACTTCGAGCGAAGCATTGGTGTATACACAGTTTGCGGTGTCGCATGTGTTGCATCCTGTGTACTCAGCAGGGGTCGGGTAGTACCATGTCGCACTCCTCTTCATCATGTATGCTATTCATTTCACTAGGTTACCTATACAGGAGGTTAACCATTTGTTTTTCTTTACCTGGCACATGCCCGACCCTGAAATCGTATGCTTGCAGTAGTATTAACCAGATGGTCAATTGGCTCCATGCTTCACATTAATTGTCTTCTGGTCCTGTTTCCTGTTGTGGGGTCTCTCATAGTCGTCGATCAAATGCAATTGTTCTTGATTAGGTCAGTTANCTTCTGGTCCTGTTTCCTGTTGTGGGGTCTCTCATAGTCGTCGATCAAATGCAATTGTTCTTGATTAGGTCAGTTACCATCCTTGTCCATAATGTGACCCAGGAAGTCTAGCTGTACCTTGCCGAGTTGGCACTTGTGGTTGGCACATGTCAGGCCATTGATGGCGAGNTGTGACCCAGGAAGTCTAGCTGTACCTTGCCGAGTTGGCACTTGTGGTTGGCACATGTCAGGCCATTGATGGCGAGGCTTTCGAGTACGAGTGAAAGATGGTGGATGTGGTTGTCCCACGATTCTGACCATATAACGACGTCGCCTAAGTATGTGAGTGTGAAGTCGTCTATTATACTGTCCCGTACTCGAACCATCATGGTTTGGAAGGTGGACGAAGCGTACTTTATTCCAAAAAACAATGTGCAGAACTGAAGCCCCCTTCCATCCGGTGCCGATAATGCTGTCTTCGGCCTGTCCTCTAGCTTCATTGGCATCCGCAGATAGAGAGAATGTTGAGTGCGTCTTTGACATTGATGTTGGGAAAATGGGTGCCCTGTGACCACAGAGGTTGATTGGGCGGAAGTCGATGCAGAAACACCAACTGCCACCCTTATTTGGCGACCGTGTGATGGTGGTGGTGTAACGACTTTCCATTGGCTAAATTACCCCCTCCGCCAACATCTTGTGTATTTGCTCCTTAATGATTTTGCTTTGACGGATAAGGTAGCTACATGATTGTGTGAAAATTGCTTGGTTGTGATAAGGTGGTATGGTTTGTTAGGTGATATTGGTACATTGCACCGGGTCAGCAGCAGCAGCAAACATGTTGCGTCGTTCGTCCAATACTGTTATGCATAACAGTAAGCCGGTGGTATCTCGTTGTCCAGGTCGTCCAGCTTGATGCTGGATGCACTAGTTCTTCTTTCCTGCATGCCAAAGTAAATTNTGGTATCTCGTTGTCCAGGTCGTCCAGCTTGATGCTGGATGCACTAGTTCTTCTTTCCTGCATGCCAAAGTAAATTCTTAAAGCAGCTGGCTCCACGGAGGTGTTCTGTTCGGTTAATCAAAGGAGATACCGATAATTGGGTCCGTCTGTAGTTTGCTAAGGACTAGGATTACAGTGGTGGCCTCGAGTTCTTGTATACAGACAGTGATGTCGACTTGTNCGTCTGTAGTTTGCTAAGGACTAGGATTACAGTGGTGGCCTCGAGTTCTTGTATACAGACAGTGATGTCGACTTGTCCTATGGTTTCCCTGTTGCTGTTGGTTGTGGCTAACTGTACTGTTTCTTTGTAAGACCACAGAGCTCTCACGACAACAACACCTGGATTGATAAAGTTATGGGATGCGGCCATTTCAATAAGGGCATAGCACTTCACTTTTTTTTTGTTGTGGGCCGGTCGGCGAGAAGCTGCTGCAGTAGTGTCTGTTGGGGTGTCAACGCCTGGTTAAGCTCGCCGGGGCAGAGGAGGTGACGGCCGATCAACCTTCCCCTTCCTACCATTTCCCGACAGTAATGGACTGGTCTTAGTGTCTGCGCCGCTCCTCTTGCTAATCCTAGGGCAGTCACTGTGCCAGTGATACTAAGATTCGGAAAATACTTGCACGAATAGGTGGGTTTCTAGCTTTTATCCTAGGGATATTTGTCACCTGGTGCTATTATGTGTTCGGTTGGTCGGTGGTTGAGTTGACNGGTTTCTAGCTTTTATCCTAGGGATATTTGTCACCTGGTGCTATTATGTGTTCGGTTGGTCGGTGGTTGAGTTGACTTCTGTACGCCTAGTTCGTGGTCCTTTCGAGAGCTGTGGTGGATACTTGTGCTCTTAAAGCTTGTCCGACCTCCTCCGCACCTAGTGGTTTTTCGCATCATACTAACTTCACCGTCTTTACGCTCGTGCATGGTGTCATCTAGCATTATCAGTGAGTGCATGATAGTGTCCAAATGGTTGTGGATTAATGGAGCCAAGGGGTTCCGGTATTCAGGTAGCATGGTGCTCACTACTACTTCGGGTACCTCAGTTGTTGGCATGTGTGGATGGTACTGTTGTATTAGAAAGATTTTTCGCTTTGCGTATGCATCCAGTGTCTCTTGGGGTTACAGGCTGTCTATCAACGGACTACTTTGCGCTTGTAAATATGAAAATGTGTTCGTGTACCGACACTGAAATATTGCTAGGAATGGGTGCCATTGTATGCCATAAAGTTGACGGAGCGCCACTACTTTTTCGCAACTCCTGTCAATTGGCCTCCGATTCAGTTGGGCCACTCGTCATCGCACATCCCATTGTAACTGGTTGGTATAGTCAGCAAGAAAGGCTCGTGGGACCTCTGTTGGCAAACCTGCAAAGTTTGGCAATGACTGAATTTGAGTTTGTGTACTGTCAATTGTCTGCCATTTGTAATACATGTTAGAACTGGTACTCTATTCGGCTCTATTTCTGCTTGAAGTGGGTATGGTGTTGATTGTGCAAATGGTACCAGATTTATGTTGGTAGGACACAGGCTTTGTGTAGGTGCTCGTGTTGCTATCAGTCATTGTGCATGACGTATCCTCCATGATTGGCACTCCTATTACTGTTTCATGCATTCCGTCCACTCGCTTACTGGTACGAATCTCTGGTGNGTATCCTCCATGATTGGCACTCCTATTACTGTTTCATGCATTCCGTCCACTCGCTTACTGGTACGAATCTCTGGTGGCCTTTGCCTGCACAATTGGCACATGTCCATCCCTACACCATAACTTACTGGCGGTATGCAGTGAGTTGGTGGCAGCTGATTGCCTCTGAGTATGTCTATGCTGTTTCTGGCCTCAGTTGTAGCATCACTACACTNCAGTGAGTTGGTGGCAGCTGATTGCCTCTGAGTATGTCTATGCTGTTTCTGGCCTCAGTTGTAGCATCACTACACTGTGCACACGTGAATTTACCTTCGCTAACGTATCCTTGCTCCTGCTATGTCATGCACTGCGGGTGGTATGGTTGTTGACAATGTTTGCATGTAATTATTGTGCGTNGTATCCTTGCTCCTGCTATGTCATGCACTGCGGGTGGTATGGTTGTTGACAATGTTTGCATGTAATTATTGTGCGTCCATTTCCATCACACCCTATAAAAATTGTGCACCATTCGTATGGGTATAACAATTTTGTGTGAATTTTGGTNCCATTTCCATCACACCCTATAAAAATTGTGCACCATTCGTATGGGTATAACAATTTTGTGTGAATTTTGGTGTTTGTTTTCGGAACTGACACTGTAATTTAAGCAGGGGATTCCCAAAACTGGGGTTTTTATTTGATGTACACAGGTNGTTTGTTTTCGGAACTGACACTGTAATTTAAGCAGGGGATTCCCAAAACTGGGGTTTTTATTTGATGTACACAGGTCCAACACAGTTCGGCTGGTATCACTACTGACGTTTGAAATACTGTGTTGTATGGACTAATATTGTTACGATCAATTCCAGCCCATATCCATCGATCGCCGTTTGTTCTTGTATACTGAAAATTAGTGGAGTTGATATCTGACATGTCTGTGGTGGTCGTGCTCGTGACAGGTCGTACACATCGATGACTAAGGACCAAGGGTTTGAATGTGGAAGTGTGCAAGGCCATAGTCCCATTCTTTTTACATGCATTAAGCATGGGAGACAGGCACAGGAATTATTGTAAGTGTGGCTGATGGGGTCGCTGTCCTCTCCTCCCATCCGGTTGCCTGCTCTACCGATCCTTTTTGGTTTTTTCCCTGACTGTGAAAGGGTGGAGGGTTGGTTAGACAGGGGCAGCTGCATGCCCTCGCACTTCTCCATCCACATGGTTCCCTTGCTCTCCAGTAATGCCTGACATCACCTGGGTGGTGTGTTGGGTTGGTCACCAATGGCCACCACTGCTCCAGGAATGCGGATTTTTCCCAATGGCCGAGGTTGACTGCGTGCTGATGAACCATTTTGAATAAAGTTGAGATTTCGCTAAACTAGCNGATTTTTCCCAATGGCCGAGGTTGACTGCGTGCTGATGAACCATTTTGAATAAAGTTGAGATTTCGCTAAACTAGCCTGAAAACAGTAATTCTGGCCTTCATGAACCATTAAAACTGTTATTAACATAATGCTCCCCTATGTTGAGACACTTTACTGATACCTGATGGGCTTTTGCATTAATGAAAGCAGTTTTCAAAATTGTTTCACTTTTTTTTAAATATCTCCACATGCGAATTCTGGTGCAGTAATTTCAAAAGTTTTNGCAGTTTTCAAAATTGTTTCACTTTTTTTTAAATATCTCCACATGCGAATTCTGGTGCAGTAATTTCAAAAGTTTTGTGATTGCTCCTTTGAGAACTGATTATCATTAACTTACACCTGAAGGGTGTTTGTTGATACATCCTGATAGCATGCAAATTAACACGTGAAAATGGTATATTTGATGGGTTTGTCACAGTTTGTTGCAGTTGTACAAATTAACTTATACACTTTGATTCTCATGTTTTGGTGATACATGCATGAAANCAGTTTGTTGCAGTTGTACAAATTAACTTATACACTTTGATTCTCATGTTTTGGTGATACATGCATGAAACACTTTTAAAAAAAAATCAAAATATGTGTCACAATGGCTAGAATATTTAAAAAATTTGTTTGAAAATTTTTAAATTTTTAAAAAATTTGACATTAAAAAAAAATTTTTGTGTCACAGTTAAGGGCGCCATATTCCATGAGGCATATAGAAAATAAAATTATGCACTGGGAGTTTTGAAAATGTGACTTTTAAAAATAATTAAAAAATTTAAAAATGCTGATAAGTTGGGCCGGGGGTGGAGAATGGTCGAGACATTGTAGATGCACTGTTACTAGTTTAAAGTTCTGGTAGGAAACACTCGCCAGAGGCATCTTGCTAGTTTCTTACAGGTTGCTATGCTGTAGTGGGGTGTGGTCGATTCACCAAGTGGCTACGCTGTTTTCCCGATTCTCTTTGTNGCTTACAGGTTGCTATGCTGTAGTGGGGTGTGGTCGATTCACCAAGTGGCTACGCTGTTTTCCCGATTCTCTTTGTCTCAATTGAAGATGAGTTTATTCCAGTGCATTATGTTGTAAGTCTTAGGCATTTTCGGTAGGCCCAGTACTGCAATGGGTGCCTGTTTTGAAGTGGACAGTTATCCTGGTATGAAANAGTCTTAGGCATTTTCGGTAGGCCCAGTACTGCAATGGGTGCCTGTTTTGAAGTGGACAGTTATCCTGGTATGAAAATAAATAAATGTGGAGATGTAAGGACACTCCAAATGCCAATTAAACACTGTTGAAAGTACACATTACACAAGAAAACACTTCAAAACCATAGAAATGTGCTGTTGGTGGGTCCAGGTCGCTATGTGACATTAAGCCTTGAGGTCTGCAATCAAAAACGCTTGANCATAGAAATGTGCTGTTGGTGGGTCCAGGTCGCTATGTGACATTAAGCCTTGAGGTCTGCAATCAAAAACGCTTGACTTGGGATTGATGTTATTTATTGATGTTTTGATACAGTACATACCATGGTCATTAAGTGAAACAGGTANATTGATGTTATTTATTGATGTTTTGATACAGTACATACCATGGTCATTAAGTGAAACAGGTACACTATACCCATCGAGGATAAAGTGGGAAACTAAGCTTGTGCCATTAAAAATGTGTAGTTAAACTCCTGTGGCTGTAAGTCTGCAGGGGGNGGGATAAAGTGGGAAACTAAGCTTGTGCCATTAAAAATGTGTAGTTAAACTCCTGTGGCTGTAAGTCTGCAGGGGGTGGAGAGGCGTTCTTCCCAGGCTACGAATTTATATTAAATGAAATTGTTCCAATTAAGAAAAGTGAAAACTATTGTTCTAGATGGCAGACAAAGAGAAGTTGGTGAAGTGTCCGGGAGTTGCGAACTGCACGGCCTGCTCTAATGAATTACTACACATAAAGAAATTACATTAAAATGAATTGCCCCCAGTCAGATGATGCCTGTGAGGGTTGAACTTGGGTGACCATGGGTGAAGACCATGCCCCAAGTAGGAAGTAGTTTCCCTTCATCGTTAATATGATTTGGAATTATGTTAAANTACCATGGGTGAAGACCATGCCCCAAGTAGGAAGTAGTTTCCCTTCATCGTTAATATGATTTGGAATTATGTTAAACACATTTTACATACATGGTGTACACTTAGAGTAAAATGATTAAAATTTAGACTCTGCTCTTTGGGGCCACTAACACTCGGGACACAGGATGTAGCATAATGAAATTGGTTGTTCGTACACACCATGATCAGGGGTGCTACGAAGCCTGGTGTCGTTTTCACACATGCTACACCCTTATGGCGTAGCTCTGAATACGAGCACATGTGCTGGTCACCTGCTGTTGTTCTACGGGGCAGCGAACGGTCGTGGAGAATCGTGAATTCGGCTCACGCCAAAATATTGTGCAATTAAATTACTGTAAACTAATTGATGTGAACCAAACTAAAGGGTATATCCAACCATTCGCTGCACCACAATACAATGGCCAAGAACCATGCCGACGACAAGAACATCAGTCGTGANTCGTTTTCACACATGCTACACCCTTATGGCGTAGCTCTGAATACGAGCACATGTGCTGGTCACCTGCTGTTGTTCTACGGGGCAGCGAACGGTCGTGGAGAATCGTGAATTCGGCACACGCCAAAATATTGTGCAATTAAATTACTGTAAACTAATTGATGTGAACCAAACTAAAGGGTATATCCAACCATTCGCTGCACCACAATACAACAATGGCCAAGAACCATGCCGACGACAAGAACATCAGTCGTGGCCATCAGCGACAGTATCTCGATGGTGTTTGGAAATGCACCAGCATCGCCCAACACCGTGCGAGTCAGCTGACGGTCCTACTTTGATCTGACCACGTGGACAACAACAGGACATCTTTTGGTTCAGATACCAATCGACCAGCACATGTGCTCACAATCAGCGATGCGCCATCAGGGCACAGCACGTGTGANGAACCATGCCGACGACAAGAACATCAGTCGTGGCCATCAGCGACAGTATCTCGATGGTGTTTGGAAATGCACCAGCCTCGCCCAACACCGTGCGAGTCAGCTGACGGTCCTACTTTGATCTGACCACGTGGTCAACAACAGGACATATTTTGGTTCAGATACCAATCGACCAGCACATGTGCTCACAATCAGCGATGCGCCATCAGGGCACAGCACGTGTGAGNTTTTGGTTCAGATACCAATCGACCAGCACATGTGCTCACAATCAGCGATGCGCCATCAGGGCACAGCACGTGTGAGGGCGCTACCAGGCTTCGTAGCGTGCCTTCTAAAGAAGATGCATACGAACAACCAACGCTATTGTGCAACAATAAGTTTTTGGAGGTGTTACTGGTCTCCAAAAGCAGANAGAAGATGCATACGAACAACCAACGCTATTGTGCAACAATAAGTTTTTGGAGGTGTTACTGGTCTCCAAAAGCAGAGGAAAATCATTCCCTGTTTACACAAAGTGCAAACCACAAGTAAACTGTGCTACTAAGCGTAATTACAAATTGATTTTAAGTGAAGTGTCAATTACTTCATACTTGGAGCACTGGCTTTACCCATACCAACCTAACTTTAGCCCTCACAGGCATCACCTGACTGNTTACTTCATACTTGGAGCACTGGCTTTACCCATACCAACCTAACTTTAGCCCTCACAGGCATCACCTGACTGAGAGCTTCTCAGTTTATGTGTTTTAGTAGCAACTGTGAGTGTTGAAGTGTACATGTTTATTTTTGCAACAGTCAAAAGGTTTAAGGATGCAGATAGACACGTTTACAGCATTATGTGCCAGTAAACCTAACAGCACGAAAATGCATTGTCATGAATAAATANGATGCAGATAGACACGTTTACAGCATTATGTGCCAGTAAACCTAACAGCACGAAAATGCATTGTCATGAATAAATAAGCTACTTTTAGAATAGAGAATATGATAGTTTTTCCTATTTTCAGTTTACATTTAGTTAAAGGAGCTTTCCCACCAATTCTTGTGAACAATTGAGGACCTAACCTCATATTATGTTTGTTTTACACTCTCGCATTTCAAACTACCGGCATCTTCACAACAATTGGCAGGAAAGGTGCCGGCAGCAATTAAGTCTGAAGTGGGAATTCGTCGGAGTAGGCCGCGCGGTTAGCGACTCCCGGGTGCTTCATCGAATTCTTGTTCTACCACCTAGAACAATAGTTTTCACTTCTTTTTTTAGCCATAATATTATTTAACGTAACTTTATCGCCCGGGAGGAGCGCCTCTTCACCTTCTCCAAATCTACAGCCCCAGGAGTGTAAGTTCACCTTTTAATCTTGAGAGCACATGCTCGTCTTTCCCACATCAGCCCTCGACAGGATTAGTGTGTCGATTCCTCTTAACGACGTGAGCTTCGTCAATTAGTTTATGTGTCGGAACATCACCACATTACTTTAAACCCGAATTCAGAATTTTGATTTGCAGGCCTTGCCTCTTAAAGGCATTTCGGGAGCTGGACCCACCAACCAGCCATTCTAAATATTTTAAGTGTTTTCAGTGTAATAAGAACTGTTATTAGTGTATAATTAGTGTGTGGAGCGGCCTTACAACCCCAATTACATTTATCTAACTTGATACCATCATAAATGTCCTTCTCACTATGGACACCTGCGGTGTTTCAAGACCAACTGTGACTGCCTATGGCTAGCAGTCTATTGAACCGTAAGTAATGCCCCTTCATTTGATACATAGAGAATCGGGAGAACAGCCTAGCCACCTGAAGACTAGGCCATGACCCACCACAGCAGAGCAGCCGATAAAAAAACTACAACACGTCTCTGATGAGTGTTTCCCGCCAGAACTCTGAATGAGAAACGGTGCAGCGGTGATGTCACTACCATTATTCAACCCCGATCTCAGGTCATAATGTTGTATGCTCTAATTTTGTAAACTGATATGTCAATGGCTAACTTCTAATCAATATCAGCNGGCATTTCGGGAGCTGGACCCACCAACCAGCCATTCTAAATATTTTAAGTGTTTTCAGTGTAATAAGAACTTTTATTAGTGTATAATTAGTGTGTGGAGCGGCCTTACAACCCCAATTACATTTATCTAACTTGATACCATCATAAATGTCCTTCTCACTATGGACACCTGCGGTGTTTCAAGACCAACTGCGACTGCCTATGGCTAGCAGTCTATTGAACCGTAAGTAATGCCCCTTCATTTGATACATAGAGAATCGGGAGAACAGCCTAGCCACCTGAAGACTAGGCCATGACCCACCACAGCAGAGCAGCCGATAAAAAAACTACAACACGTCTCTGATGAGTGTTTCCCGCCAGAACTCTGAATGAGAAACGGTGCAGCGGTGATGTCATTACCATTATTCAACCCCGACCACAGGTCATAATGTTGTATGCTCTAATTTTGTAAACTGATATGTCAATGGCTAACTTCTAATCAATATCAGCGTCGATATCCAATAGCATTTTAATTGACTACTCCTACTGTACTTGTATGTATTTCTTTCTTTATTGATATGTTTACTATCGTTCATTGTCTTGTAAATGTTTCTTGACATATCCTTCTCAAAAAGTCCCTGTCACATTGACAATTTTTTTTTTTTACTGGGAGAATCTAATTTGAATTATTATTTAAAAATTATTTTTATAGTAAGATATGACATTTGTNGTCGATATCCAATAGCATTTTAATTGACTACTCCTACTGTACTTGTATGTATTTCTATCTTTATTGATATGTTTACTATCGTACATTGTCTTGTAAATGTTTCTTGACATATCCTTCTCAAAAAGTCCCTGTCACATTGACAATTTTTTTTTTTTTTACTGGGAGAAACTAATTTGAATTATTATTTAAAAATTATTTTTATAGTAAGATATGACATTTGTTTTCCATGCATCCCATTACAGGTATGAAATATAAGGTTACAACATTAAATAAAAGCGAAGCAATGATTAAAGTTCAAAATATTATTAGACATGTTTCCTGCACGATGCCTCTGAGATTGTATAATTATGGTGATATAAATGTATTTTATCGTAAGTATTGGTCTGTCGAAGTACAAAACTTAATATCTTCATAACCAACTTCGTTTCAAGCAATTGCTTGTTACTTTTAAGTTTCTTGACGTCCATTTTTGTCGTTGACGATTATGTTTGGCTGAGACTGTCAAACATCAAAGAAATTTTAGAACANGTTTCTTGACGTCCATTTTTGTCGTTGACGATTATGTTTGGCTGAGACTGTCAAACATCAAAGAAATTTTAGAACATGTCCAATTTTCAAATGTTTGAAGCAAACTGAAGCCATTCAACATTCTTGGCCAAATATGGTGGCTTTTATTGTTCGTTCGTGTATCTTCGGAAAGTGACATCGCAGGAAGTCCCTAAAATGTAAACAACTGTATTGTGTTTGTACGTAGTCCTGTGGCAATTTGATAATTAATTCCAAATCAAATGCTTCGGTAAGATCATTCTCTGTTTGTGTTTAGTAATAGTTAACAAGAAACAATAAGTAACANATTCCAAATCAAATGCTTCGGTAAGATCATTCTCTGTTTGTGTTTAGTAATAGTTAACAAGAAACAATAAGTAACAGCCTGCTGCATAAATCATTAGCCATACTTCTCCAAGTTATAAATTGGAGATTGTATACTATTTATCCATGGTTCCCGGTGACCAAAACCAGTTAGCATGTCCATTTGTTGTCATTATGTAGCCCTTTACTAAATGTGGAGAGGGGCAATGTGCAGCCTGCTCCCCCTAATAGTTGTTATGCCACTGGAACAAGGTAGGTGATGAAAATATTGTCACAAGTAATTAGGTACTTACTTCAATCTAAAAAAATNTCATAGGGAGTTATTTTTAATGCTAACGTGAACACTTGTATGCTCACGTCAAAAGTATAATTTTTTTGAAGCCTGTGTGTTTCTCTCCTTCTCCCCATCTTGATCCCGCTCTCTTTCCCAATCTCCCTCCCCCTCCGGTCACTATTTAACCCTCTCCCACGCCCCTTCACAACAACCACACAATCTCTCACACATGTTTTCACTCACCAAATCTAATTCACAGAGATTTTATGTTTAAGTATTTGTATACACACTTGCCTACATAAATAGTAACATATTCTTATCTTTGCTGCTATCAATTTATTTACTGAAGTTTGTTGTAGGGTATTGCAATTACATTTAAGTGTCATCAACATGGTATGCACAAGAAATCTAAACGTGGTTCCCAAATTCAAATCCTGTACATCAACAAAGGGAGGGGGGATGAGTATGTGGTAAAAGGCTCAACATTTTGAATGATAGTGAGAGTAGAAAGTTATAAAAGTAACCTACATCAAGTTAGCATAGGGTTAAAGAAGGCAGTGTTTTAAGCCCTATTCTTTTCCTAATTTACATTTACGATATTGGCTATTGAGAATTGCATGGTACCCCAAATTTGTTTGCAGGTGATAGTGCGCTTACTAACTTGTACTAATAGTGTGGATGTAAACAATATTCTCCAACAAATGCAGGAGGATGAAAATAAACTGATATTAAATTCCAACAAGACACATTATGTTTTATTTAGTTCACCAAGACTCAGGTATGATGTGCCTCACTCACTCAAAATAAACAATAACCCCATTACTAGAGTAAAAAATGTAAAATACCTAGGTTTTTTAAAAGATGAACAAGTCAAAATAAATATTCATATCAATCACATAGTTTTAAAAAAATTTGCCACAGTAAGAGTGCGCTGGAAAGGAAATATGGTATGGTTATGCAGATAAAAAAGTCTGTTTACTCAACTCTTATAAACAGTCACTTGCAGTGCTTGAACTGAATGTGGGGTTCAGCTGCTAGAAATGCACTGTACTTCCCATATAACACAGTCACTAAGGAAATCTATATTTATAGTAAAATTCTTTTCATTAGTTAAATATACTAGCGTGCATACACACTCATAGATACACTATCGCACACGACAAAAAAACATGTGAAACATAATTTTGAATGCCCCGAAATCGTCATAAAAATTTGCTCTTACCCCCTCGCCACTTATACACGCGACAAAAAGAGNATAATTTTGAATGCCCCGAAATCGTCATAAAAATTTGCTCTTACCCCCTCGCCACTTATACACGCGACAAAAAGAGATAAAGGGTTAAGTACACACAAATTCCATGAGAAAGGGAGAGCTGGATTCAGAGCACAGAGCCTAAAAATGATACCATTATATTTAGAGTGCAAGGCCAGAATAATAAAAAGTATAATTCAGTGCCCGTAATTTCTAGTACCACATCTACTGACATACAGTCCTAGACTTATATTTACTGGTTGACATCGAAAATATAGTAACTAAATATACTTACACATTTAAAACCCCCAATTTTAGGCATAACAATTGCCTGAAGACTCAAACTAGTATATTTCATTGTGTTCAATTATGTGCTATCTAAAGACCATAAACATTAACTTCACCTCTCACATTGGCATCACTTTGCAACTTCGCCAGCTGATTATTAGATGTCTGTTAGCACCAACAGATACATAAAAAAAAATATATGTCTTATAATAATTAATTATAGAAATAGACAGAATTGACGTATAAACGGTCTGATAAAGAGATATTGGGACAGAAAACGTGCCTTTTAAATACATGCACCTTTGCCGTATCAGACGACCTGGGGCCTTATTCTAAGTTAGTAGTTTCCTGTCAACTGAAATATCGTGATTATTCGAATTTCCGTTTACTATCGAAAGGAGGTATTCTAAGCACATTCTAGTGTTCGTTNGACTGAAATATCGTGATTATTCGAATTTCCGTTTACTATCGAAAGGAGGTATTCTAAGCACATTCTAGTGTTCGTTTGACGTCACTATGTTCGATAAGAAACTCGAAACAATAACGAAGCACTTCGTGCTTCCGTTACCAAATTTTATTATAAAAACTTGGCGGTTGTGTGTAACAGATGGTTTATTGGGACTGTAAAAGAAGAGAACCATGAAGCAAAGTGCCATTATGAATTACAGAAACATAAAAATATATTTTAGAAACAATATTTTTAAAGCAAGAATTAAACTTTCTGTTTTAATTTATGAACTACGTAATCAGCAGTGTAGGCTGGCTATTGTGAGGGTATTTATTATTTTATTACAGTTGTTTATAATGAAATAAGAGAACAAACACTGATTTATANATTACAGTTGTTTATAATGAAATAAGAGAACAAACACTGATTTATAAAAAAAAATTGATTGAACAATGTAGTTCAGAAATTATGAATAGGTAAGGCTGCACTGTAAACAATTCCTGGTAGTTTACAACAAAATTACTTCCTCTTGAAAATAATTGACTGAAAATTCATATCATATTGATAGTTATACAATCGACTAGAAACACGANATGAATTACAGAAACATAAAAATATATTTTAGAAACAATATTTTTAAAGCAAGAATTAAACTTTCTGTTTTAATTTATGAACTACGTAATCAGCAGTGTAGGTTGGCTATTGTGAGGGTATTTATTATTTTATTACAGTTGTTTATAATGAAATAAGAGAACAAACACTGATTTATAAAAAAAAATTGNTGAGGGTATTTATTATTTTATTACAGTTGTTTATAATGAAATAAGAGAACAAACACTGATTTATAAAAAAAAATTGCTTGAACAATGTAGTTCAGAAATTATGAATAGGTAAGGCTACACTGTAAACAATTCCTGGTAGTTTACAACACAATTACTTCCTCTTGAAAATAATTGACTGAAAATTCATATCATATTGATAGTTATACAATCGACTAGAAACACGANAAATTACTTCCTCTTGAAAATAATTGACTGAAAATTCATATCATATTGATAGTTATACAATCGACTAGAAACACGACAGCATCTAAGTTTGTTGTCCATCCTTATTTTATAATATTGGTAAGTATTATAAATAACAGTGGAAACAGCTTGTTTTAAATAGATTGCAAACAAACAGCAAAATGGTCATTGAGAANGTAAGTATTATAAATAACAGTGGAAACAGCTTGTTTTAAATAGATTGCAAACAAACAGCAAAATGGTCATTGAGAAAAATCTTCGTGCATGTAACGACCAAAGTTCCGTCTGCTCTCTCTTATCGGCATACATGCGAGTATTTTTTCAATTATTTATGGTGATAATATGTCCAAAAGCAAAGCCCATAGCCAAATACAAAAATAGGAGAAAGACAAATAAAGAGTAATATCCACCGAAAAAACGAGCAAGGAACAAAACCAGACGGGATCACAGGTACTATTCTTCTTGGTTTAATCAGATAATAATATCTAAAAACCGAGCCAGAAACGCCTTTCAGTGTCAACATTGCTGACTGGAATCCATACTCATTTCACTGCAGCATTAACAAAGTCAGAAAAATCACACTTCAGCGAAAGCAACAATTTAACAATATCGAATTTTTGATCATTTTGAAACACGTCAACTACAGAATCCCTGGACAAAAATATGGTTGTAAACTATCTTTTTTCATTGCATCACATATTTAATGGTTTTTAAAGACAATTTTAGAATATTTCTTGGATGAAATANTAAACTATCTTTTTTCATTGCATCACATATTTAATGGTTTTTAAAGACAATTTTAGAATATTTCTTGGATGAAATAATTTACCAAGGCATTCAATGAATTTTTCTACCACTGTCAGACTCAATTAAATCATTTAATTTTTTGAAACTCCGCTCACCGACAAATTTTAACTGTGAAGTCAAATATGACTGACTTTGTTTGGAAAGCCTTGAAAGTGCCTACGATGTTTTGAGGAGGGAGGGGAACCATATTTTAGCAATTCAAACATTTTTCAGGTCTCTACATAGTGAGGCGACAGTTGCTGCCTCTGGTGCACTAGAATTTTCCAAATGCTCAAGTAATTTACAGCTTCTATAACAGTGTTCTACCAGAGTTATCACATTTGTATACTACCAACAAGATTACATTAATCGTGCAATGAAAAGTGAAAAGGGACGAAATGCAAACGAAATTAGTTTGTCACCAAGCCAGTTTATTTCCGAAACATAGAGATATCGTGCCATCCGAGATAATTCGAAACATCGAATCTGTCAACTTTACGATCTCTACTATGTTTTAAATCGATTTACCGAATTAGCGTCTTAAACATGTAGATTCACAACGGAAATGTAACTATTTTGACGTGTATAAGCTGCGTGCGTGTATAGGCCCAACAGAAATGTTTGATGAAAAAGTAGGGATAATTAATATTTCACGTATAGGCCACACTGAATTTTTGTATTGCTGTAAATACTGTTAAGTCACGATTCCGTACAAACATGGCGTATATCAATGAGCACTTGGGACGCGTGGACGGGCTTGCGAACTANCTGTTAAGTCACGATTCCGTACAAACATGGCGTATATCAATGAGCACTTGGGACGCGTGGACGGGCTTGCGAACTATGGCCGAGCTCCAACATGTTTACATTTTACGCGTCCAGGATTGTTATTTTGTTTATCAATTGGAATGAACAANACTATGGCCGAGCTCCAACATGTTTACATTTTACGCGTCCAGGATTGTTATTTTGTTTATCAATTGGAATGAACAAATTATTGTACGAGTGAGAAAGCTATTAATTTCTTGTTTTACTTCCCAAAAACTAGGTTAAAATATTAAACTGTACTGTATGTTGACAAATTTCTAAACATGTTCTGGAGGTAAAAAAAAATGTAATGCCACTATTGCATAAATAAACCGCGCACCACTTTTTGTAGTAATTTTTTTTTTGTGAAATTGTGTGATCTATACTCACCGAAATACTATATTTTTTTAGCAAATATTTAGTGTGTTTTGTAGTTTTTCGCGAGGTATTTTATTTTTTGCGAGAAACTGTGTATTTCGTGTTAAATTTGCGACTTCGCGCGCCGCGAAAAACAGGTGTCTCTAATGATATCCTTGCCGAGAATATGTCGGAAATAAACGTGCATATAAAGTATTAGAAACCGAAGATTAATTTTCCCACTTCTGTTTCAAACGCTGAATAATTTCCCCATTTAATACGGGATACACAGTCAGGATCAATTTCAGATATCAATTGTTTTAACCACAGTAACTCTTAGAACATTGAAAATATAAAGCCATGTATTCAGCTTCGCAAGTGGACAACGCTACAGTTTTCTGCTTCTTGCAGACCATGATATTGCATCATCTGATAACTTGAACACACAACCGGTAACAGAATGACGACGAAGCGCATCAGTATTCTCAGTTGGCCCAATCATTCCTCCTTCCTCCTTCAGGACAGCATTCATAATTACATAATATCAGCAGCTTTTTACTCTTGACTGTTTATTAGACATGCCAATCAGGTTTTGTGGTCTAGTTTAAAACACAAAACTATAACTCCGAATATAGACTTAATTTAAAAAAATATGCTTCCTATAATTTATTTTTAATGAAAGCTAATTTACCCTCCGGCCTGATGAAGGAGCCTATTCTATAAAGAAAACCAGGTAATTAGTTTTGTTAAACTTAATAGTTTTTAGTTAAAGAGACACACCCAACACACATTTATACATTGTTAAAAACTGGCTATAACACAGAGGATACAAAACAAGGAGGTAACTAGGTATAATCGATTTTACAATGTTTAGTTATCAAAACTTATCCAAATGTCAAAATTATATTTCTTTCAATATTTTAACACACCCCCGTAATTTTTGCATTTAACATAATTACATTTCTCATTACTTCAATATTAGAAAACTAAGATAAACAACATTTCTAAATGAAGATAAGTCCTTTCCAAGTAAAAGTCTGTAATCAACGTGAATCGCCAGGATCAGCGATCTATCCTGGTTAACAAAAATTCAGTGGTCTGTTCTTAATGGATCAAGACCTTGTTGCTTAAGAAAAGTCACCAGTCGTTTTTGCCAACTAGCTGGGGCTTGGCGTAAGCCCAATAAAGCTTTGTTGAGTTTACAAATTTTGCAGCTATATTTGCTTTGCCTTCTGGCAAAGACATATCAATGTCTTCCTCAATCAAACTGTGAATAAAGGCACTCTTCACATCGAAAGTCTTCATTTTCAAGTTGTATTTGGTTGCACTGGCAAACAGAACACAGAGGGCATCACTGCCAACTACAGCACTGTAGGCTTCGTTGAAATCTATNTTCAAGTTGTGTTTGGTTGCACTGGCAAACAGAACACAGAGGGCATCACTGCCAACTACAGCACTGTAGGCTTCGTTGAAATCTATGCCAAATCGCTGCTGGCATCCCCGTACAACAAGCCTTGCTTTATACCTGCCATCATCTTTCACTCGAAATACCCACCGACTGCTTAGTACCCCTTTTTTAAAAACCCCTGTTTTGTCATTAATGCTCCAAGTTTTATTCTTCTTAAGCGAGTCTTTTTATTCTTGAATCGCAGCGAGCCATTTGTTTTTGTCAGACCCATTTACAGCGTCAGTGTATGACAGTAGAGCTGACTCATCCATAGTGTCATCGGTATCATAATCCAGAATGTAGTCTTTTAATTTTGTTGGGGCTTGAGCTTTCCGTAGAGATCTTCTTATTCCAGAAGATTGTTGTACTGGATCATTGTTTGAGTCATCGTGTTCTTGAGCATCTTCGGAGTCTTGGATGTAATTGG
>NQII01007734.1:6760-72094 GCA_002778355.1 Clitarchus hookeri | reverse complement strand
GAACGACCCTATCTCATCAGCTCACCGCAGAGCTGTGGCGCCGGGCACCCACGTTTTACTTAACAACTCTGGGAACACCACAGATCAAGTTGGCTTTTTCGCCGTAGCCAAGCTTGATAATGTCACACTCTACAGCGCGCCCCTCATCATGTTTAGCACGAAACGCAGAATTTTGTTTGTCGTGGATGAGTTTTATTTCAAAAAGGTTGGTCTTGTTTTTGTATCCGTGCACCTCGAAATTATCCTTTAGTATCACTACGTTGTTCTTTTTAAAATTGAGTAGTCCACCTGACTCAATAATTCTATTCACCGAAATAAGGTTGGTAGAAAGTTCGGGAACATAGAGAACATCTCTCAAAATACAGTTTTCAAAGCTGATGTCACCCTTTTTGATGGCGACCATCTTGATTCCATCCTTAGCAGTACTTATCTCAGAATTTTTTTTTACAGCATTGGTCAGGTAGTCATTATTATTGCACATGTGACTGGAGCTTCCGGAGTCAACTGTCCATGTATGACTGGCTTTGGTGGTATCATCTTCATGAACTAAAAAAATCCACCTTTTTACCAGTTTTTTGTTGCTTCTTCTTGTCAGTACCATGTGTGAGCTTGAACCTGTAGTTGNCCTTTTTACCAGTTTTTTGTTGCTTCTTCTTGTCAGTACCATGTGTGAGCTTGAACCTGTAGTTGTTACTTTCTTTATTATTTGGACGGAAATAGCAGTCGTTGGAGGCATGGTTATTTTTTTTGCAATATTTACAACGTTCCCCCTCGTCTTGAGAACAATTTCTAGCGTAGTGACCTGTCATTTTACAGTTGTAGCAGACTATGTCACGTTTTTGATCATGGACGGCCTTGAACGCCACAACATCATTGGTTGGTTTTACTGAGCCAATTTTTCCTTCGGCTTTCAACAACCTTGCAATCAAGTTGGCCGAGGTTCTCTCAGCTTTGTGGGCGGAGTCCCACGAAATGACAAAGTTGCTGAATGTCTGTGGCAAAGCAAAAATAATTCTCTGTGTTAGTTCCTCATCCTTGATTTGATGACCGAGGTCACCCAGCTGAGTGACAATGCTTTCCAACTCAGCAATACCCCTTGCCACATCTTTGATCTGGAAACCAAAATACTGTGCTAGTAGGCTATCCTTTAACATACCATTATCTCCCTCATAGATGCTTACCAGTTTGTTGTACATTTCTGCAGCATATTTACAAGACATAATCAGTTGTTTGTTCTTTTTACTGATCGACATTATTATGGCCTTTTGAGCTTTGGCATCCTTCTTTTTATCACTATTCTCTTTGGGCTGAGCTGTATACGAAATTGCATCAAGGGCTTCAGCTGCATTCAACAAAATTTTCAGCTCAAATCGCCAAGAAGCAAAATTTTCGGGTCCCTCCAATATCTCTCTGTTACTGAATTCGTCGTTATTACCGCACGGGTAGAATGGACCAAAATGAACATTCGTCTCTTTAGCCGCATTTCCTTGGAAACTGTGACACACATTTTTTTACTTTATCATTCAGTACTCAATTTCACTTAATTAACGTCTTTTGTCTTTTAAACACTTGTTTATATTANTTTTTATCACTATTCTCTTTGGGCTGAGCTGTATACGAAATTGCATCAAGGGCTTCAGCTGCATTCAACAAAATTTCAGCTCAAATCGCCAAGAAGCAAAATTTTCGGGTCCCTCCAATATCTCTCTGTTACTGAATTCGTCGTTATTACCGCTGCCCATCTTACCTGGTTTTACTTGTAAGCAGAGAAATCGGCGTAATCCTTGGAAACTGTGACACACGTTTTTTTACTTTATCATTCAGTACTCAATTTTACTTAATTAACGTCTTTTGTCTTTTAAACACTTGTTTATATTATTAGAGCACTTGCCTGGGCCCATAACCTGATGNCACTTAATTAACGTCTTTTGTCTTTTAAACACTTGTTTATATTATTAGAGCACTTGCCTGGGCCCATAACCTGATGGAGGAGCCTATTCTATAAAGAAAAACAAGGTAATTAGTTTTCTTAAACTTAATAGTTTTTAGTCAAAGAGACACACCCAACACACATTTTTACATTGTTAAAAACTGGCCATAGCACAGAGGATACAAAACAAGGAGGTAACTAGATATAATCGATTTTACAATGTTTACTTATCAAAACTTATCCAAATGTCAAAATTATATTTCTTTCAATATTTCAACACGGCCAAACTACATTTTGTGCAATNTTATCAAAACTTATCCAAATGTCAAAATTATATTTCTTTCAATATTTCAACACGGCCAAACTACATTTTGTGCAATATCACAATGTTAATATTATTGTCAACAAACCGCAGAACGTAAATATTTCACGAACCTTTTGCCGTATCTCTTACTGTTTGAAAAATTTATAGCCAAAATTGTTTCGCAAAAAAGTGTTCTCTACACATTCCATCTATCACAACGCTTAAATTGATCACAATACTGATACCCGCTTAATAGTATGAAATGCGAACATATCTACAGAGAGAATACGCCATCGCAGCAAACAGATATAATATCTGCCAAACAAGGCCTTCTACAATGGATCTGAAAAAAGTTGTTACTAGGCACCGAAAAACGTTAAGTTTGTGAAAGTGTGGTCTACATCTCACAATTTTAGAGTCATTACGCAGAACACAGTAGTAAGAAAAAGTAAGTAATTAATGTATTTATAGATTTTGAAACAGGCTTACTATGAAAAAGAAGATGATTAATATTTATTGTATAGCAGTTAGTGAAACAATGCAACGAGAGCTCAGAAATTCTCCTCTAACATGAACGCATCTACAAATGGTATATTCATATTCAGGTTTTCCTAATCCAAACTNGAGCTCAGAAATTCTCCTCTAACATGAACGCATCTACAAATGGTATATTCATATTCAGGTTTTCCTAATCCAAACTCTTTACGGTTTAATTTAAAACTTATTGTTAATAAGAAATGTTGTCATATGTCCACACAGATAATGTGACACGGCCCGCTATAACTGTCTACACTCGAAGAAATTAATCGCTAATATANTGTCATATGTCCACACAGATAATGTGACACGGCCCGCTATAACTGTCTACACTCGAAGAAATTAATCGCTAATATACCACATCAATGAGTTTTTACAGTGAGAAAGAGGGAATGGTAAATCAATTTCACCTACATGAATGGTAATGTTACTAAATTTTCCCAGTAAGGATACAGATGTGTATGAAAGTTCAGTAGGTAAATTGCAGATAAAAAAAGAACAGATAAAACAATGGCACGCCTATTTACCTGAACACAGCTCCTCTCACTCAGCGAGTATCATATACACTATAGCAATAGTTACTAATGCGATTTGCAGTTTTNCTCCTCTCACTCAGCGAGTATCATATACACTATAGCAATAGTTACTAATGCGATTTGCAGTTTTATAATGGCTGAATTTGGATTCTCCACAAAAGCCAGTTTTCAATCGAATATCTGCATTAATGTTTAAACTTTCAGTACATATCCAAAGAAAGTTATTCACGCTTGGAATCTGTGTCCGCGATAAGAACGAACCTAATATGGTGCCTTATGTGCAATGCTGATGTCTCGNGGCTGAATTTGGATTCTCCACAAAAGCCAGTTTTCAATCGAATATCTGCATTAATGTTTAAACTTTCAGTACATATCCAAAGAAAGTTATTCACGCTTGGAATCTGTGTCCGCGATAAGAACGAACCTAATATGGTGCCTTATGTGCAATGCTGATGTCTCGTAGTGTAGTAAATGATTACTTAGCTGATATCTGGTTTGTTCGCAATGTAGTTTTGCGCACAGCTTTGCTTGCCAAAATACGTCAATATTACTTCACAAAGTGTAGGTTNCGCAATGTAGTTTTGCGCACAGCTTTGCTTGCCAAAATACGTCAATATTACTTCACAAAGTGTAGGTTCCTCTCCGACAATGTTTCACGTAGATCTATTTTGACCATACCATACGTAACGTTAAACAATAATATTCATTTCAGAAAACATAACTCNATGTTTCACGTAGATCTATTTTGACCATACCATACGTAACGTTAAACAATAATATTCATTTCAGAAAACATAACTCTTTGCAACGTTTTCCTTTCAATATGGCAAGTACACTGTTCTTCTTGCTGTACTGATTAATGTTTAAAGTAAGTTTAAGTGTAATGTTAGTACCTGTTAAAATTAATTAAAACTCTTGCTGTAATCTCTTGCAATGCAAGTAAAACATCAGCTTGAACAACAATTGAAAATCGTTTCAACAACATATAGTACACTCAACACAAAATAATAAGATTTAATATTCGTAGAGAAAATGTTTCTTGCCACTGTGATTTTGTTCAAATGTTAGAGTGTACCAGGAAAAAATAATTAATTAATATTTCCAAATAACATCCAGTTTTATCACAGATTCTTTACAAGCATAATTTAACATACTACACAAGTATCATAGAATTCAACACATGTGCATGAATAAAATATAACTCTAATAATGCTCTATTGAAAAAATAATAAAATAACTGTTGTTTGCCTAAATTACACACATTTCGAATTGATGAACACTTTTGTGTATTCTTAAATACTTCGAACTTACCGTTTATTTGAAAGAACATAGGTAACCAAGAATATGCATGGAAAGAATGCATGTGTGATGTAATGAACAAGTCATTGTTAAACATATTGTGCCGCTTTTCACTTACCCATAGCCACCACAACTACCCACCCAACCTCCACCATGATCCTACACATTATGACAAGGATGAAGAAGGGAAGGGAAGCAGTCATTATACATTAAAACCAACAAAAGAACAAGGGAAATTTGACAGCTGAACTTTTCTTTTCAGAGTGGAGTGGGAGTAATCACAAATTAACAACAATCAGTTTGATTAGTTGTAAATATGCATTTTGTCGTTACAATTAATTTCATTTGCAAATCTTGACATAATTATTTATATTTGAATATAAAAGAACCAAATTTTCATATATTACAATACTCTTCGCAAACATATCAATCATAAATGTTTAACCGTATAAAACAAAATATAGTTTACATAATACAATAATACACCGCCTGCCAAGGCCATTGCCTGTAAGCGTAAGGATCACACAAATAACATAAGATGCAGGGTATTCCCCGCGCCAAACACCAATAATGTTGGCATTACTCTTATTTCATACATCTCATACAGCTATCCACAATACACAGTAGGCCATTATCTCCTCTTCTTACATCCCCGAAAAATGCAGTTATTGCTCTTCCACCACAGACACAAGTTGCAGCGCAGCCGGGGTTACTCTCCGCAGGTAGTGCGTGCCCTGACTCACAGCATGCAAAGTACAATAACAAACTACAACATCAGTAAACCACAACGGCTCACAATATTCCTCTTCCACGCTCCCCCTCCTGAACCCGACGTCTTCCTCTAGACGAACAACCATCGTGCCCGAGTCACTTAGCTTTGGACACTGAGCTTCCCATTACCATATACCACACTTCATAGCCCCTTTCCCTTCCCCCTTAGAGTAACTTCGGAGCAGCGCCGTTTTCTTAACCTGTCTAGGGAACGAATGTCCAAGTCCCTCTTCTCCCCTAAGTTCACACTCCCGCAATGAAATATTACAATGCCCACAGTGAATCTCCACCAAAATCAAACTCCGCTATTACAGCAAGTGAAAGCAAAGTCCCTACTCTTTTCTACCAGTAATGAGTAACTTTCCATTTGTGGCCTAATATGCTCTAGGTTAAAATTCACAACCATCAGAGACTAAGTTTCTCACTTTATTCTGTAATATTATTCTAAGTCACTACCGACCAGGGTGAAATACAGTACTGAAACAAACCTAACTGACGCTTCCTTATTAAGCCGGCGTTCGCGATGTGCTTCCTCAGCCTCGAACCGAGTCCCAGAGAAGTCAGCGACCATCTCCCCTCATCACCTTCCGGTCTAATATATGCCGAGGAATGCCGTGCTGTCAGGAGACCAGGAACCGAGATTCCCATAAGTCGTTAAGTGAATTTATAAATCTAGTTGCAGCCCGACACACTTTGGTCAAATCATTGAGCCGGCGGGTGCTGAGGTGTTTATGTTTTAGCTGGGCTACGGGCCCGTATTTATAGCTGTTAACCACTGTTGCTAACTTAGTAAGTTTACGTGTATGTGTTCTCGGCGCTCCCCTCCCCAGATCGCCACGCGCATTATTTACCCGGCCTACAACCCCTCCTGTGGCCCTTACTACACAAGGTTGCAGGCCAGGCCTCCAGAACAATAGGAAATACAGTACCACATCAACAGCCAATTAGAAGTTATGCTTAATGACTTCATTGTTCTCCAATAACGAATCGACGTGTCTTTGGCTCGCAGGCTAAACTCCTTGCAAGCTGCAGGCCACAACCAGCCATACAAACCCGTTGTGAAGGTAGACGCAACGACAGGCGTCCCACGTCTTGCAAGGTACAACTCAGTGTGAAGCAGACACATGTATGCTTGTTGGGTGGAAAAAAATGACAAGTACCAATATTGACCCTGCAGATTATTAAAATATCAACATGGTCACATATGTGACGAAGCTCCTCCCGTCACACTTTATGAAAGTTTAAACAATGGTAAAATCTAGGAAGATTATTTTAACTAAAAATAGCCTTCATTCAAACATCGGCAAATATAATTACTGAGAATGACTAGGAAGAATGCAATGAATGTACATTGTGATTACGATATATTAAAATTTTCATACCATTCGAGGTTCAATAGGTTCAAGCGTATTGATGTTGTATTGGGACTCAGTATTGAACGCCGTCCGAATATTGATCCATATTGAACCGGTCAGTGAAGTGAGTTAATTCTATGTTCGTGTGGTGTAATAAACGAATGAGGAAGACGCCACTTAAACCTAAAGTTCTAAGCATGCTGTAAATATTTTAAAATAAATAAATGCAATTTAACCTGAACTGTTTTTATTTTTAGACATGACCAAAAGTAACAAGCAACCACATTGTTCACTTTTAACATTTTCGGTGAGTATGTGTATAAAAAAATTCACAAAAACTCAAACGACATACAAGTATATATTATAATGGGTGGCGAAAATTATTCCATCTAATTGAATAGAGCATCATATAAGGGTCTCATAAAATCTATTAAAATGTCACAGAAATTTCTCAAAATTTAAACATGATCGGTATACTTTCAGCAATGTATTTGTAAAGTGAAAACTTCCTTGAAACACTGGTTCACACATTACATTGACATACCGAAGAAATTAACTAGCTGAAAGCTGAACTGTGTTGTAGGAACTAGTCGTAGCACGTCCGTGTCAAAAAATGGAAGCCATAGTCCAGATCAATTTCCAAAAAGGCCAATGATATTACTTTAATTCGGAATTTGAACTTCATTTACGTATCGCAGCTGAACAGACACTGATCACACACATCAATGCCCGTTGTTAGGCATTTGGAGTGATGCAAACAACGCTCAAGTCGGATCATAGTGAGAGGCCACGTGTATTGATGAATAATGGAACATGATCGAGCAGCTGGATGAAGAGAGTGTTCCTGAACCTGGCGAGTGCCTGGGGAACTGTATGCACCAGGAGTGCAGTATGAACAATGACATTCGATGCCAGTGGTTTAATAGTTTGAGACTGCTTCTCTTCTATACTGATCGGGCAGTTAGGCAAAATAAACGGATCCGTTAGCTCTCGAATACAAAAACATTTTGGACAACAAAATCTTCCCGATTTATAGCAAAAATTAGTATATAAGTATATTTCCTGTGTCATCTCGATAATTCACCTGTCTATAATTCAAGATTATGTTAAATATTTTAGATGTTCTATTTTATTTCACAGTATTTCGTGCCATCTTATTTTATTTATTGTAAGTACTGCATTTTAAGTATTTTCAAATATTCTTCGAATACATCTTATAAATTCTTGGGTTTCACTCAAATTTCTTAGCAAATATTTTTGAGTTAAAATAAATGCTAGGAATTTATTTTAGAACTGAATCGTTTTACTGGGGATAACACACGGCTGTTTGATTTTACGGTATATAAAATTTGTGTGTATATTTCGTCACACCCACACAAACAACTTCACTCCCACACCCAGCACCATCACAAACACAAACACGAACCCCCTCCACTTTCTCACACACTCATGAGCATCAAAACCACCCACCCTGACCATCACCACCCAATTAACCATCAACTCCAAACTCATCAACCAACCGTACCACCACCACCAAACCTATGTCACCCTTCCGCTTCAAAATAACCCCTACCACCAAAGCCATCCCACACAAAATCCTTTAACCCCATTTGCCCTTACGCTTAACCTACCCCTACTCTCATTCACCACTTCTCCTTCAGCTCATAATACAACACAATCCTCCTACAAGCACTCCCCAATCACCCAACCCAACGCCACCCACTCCCCCACCAACTCCATAACCAAAATCACCACTCCCCCAACACTTCACCGCATAACACCCCTAACACTTCAACATCATTCCTCACCCCTCCTGACACTACTACCACCAATCACCACCCTGGGATTCCCCTCAGTCTCGATGTCACACTTCGATGCTGCTACTATCATCAAATATACTGCTGCACTTGAGCGATAAACAATGAACATTAAATGTGGTACACTGATGATCCTAATCAATCACAACACATATTTTTAAATCATTATTTTATAATACACGTATTACAATTGTGGGTATAGCTACATATTTTTAATGAAGTATTTATATTCTTACTCAGTAATAACTAATTCATTTTTGGCACAGGAAATATCCACAAACACGATTGATGATTATTTTCAACATCATTTCTTAATAGAAAAACATGTTTTATTTATAAAATATTTTTTTTTGTTTCATTTCAAAAACCTTTATAAACAAAAATGCATATCCAATGACACATTATATAGCTCGTATTTTTCAGTCAGATGTCAATATGATATCAACAAGAATACGGTAATGTAAATATTCCTAAAGCCATGATTTATTTTCATATTCTTTTTAGGAAATATGCAGAGATTTCTAAACCAACCGGAGCCATTTCACAGTGTACCTTAACATGAAACTCCACAGCATCTACGGTTTTTATAGGCATAGGTGAATATAATTTACAAGCTTATATGGCCACGCTCGTGAAATTCAGTTCGCGAACATAATGTTCTGCCTCGAGAAAGTATGATGCATCGATAAGTACAAGGACATTTTATAGCAAAAGAGGCGAGTTATTGAGATTTATTTTTCCCAAATAGATTTGCATTACATTTTTTGTTTCACAAAATTATTTTTGGTATATAACGTGGTGGTTATGAGGTTATATTAAAACAAAAACGTATTTACTTATGGATTATTTATATTTATATTAATACACAAAACCTTATACATATATATTTATACTTATTCATGTAATGGTTGCATCCTAATACACGTCGTCTACAGTTATATTTCACTAAACACGAAACTCAGTATTCGGACACACTAGAATTCGTATCGACGTGTGGTGACCTTGTAAGCATAGTCCTTGCACCAGACACTGATATATCATCGAAAGTAATGTAGAAGGTACACTGGTGGACTCAGGTGGTTCGGCTGTTGTCACATCGGAAGGAGCAGGAACCAGGCATTGAACAGCATTCTTGGAAAACGTTGTTAAGTATGGCGATGTAATGGTGAGCCAAAATGTATACCGATCACAGACGATTTTAATAGAAGGGTCATAAAATTGAAATTATGTTTATATCGTCCATGACACCGACAATCGAGTTTGCAGGAACTCTGTCTTGCAGAACGAACACCCAAGCATCAATGAGGCATGCAGTTTAACGTTACATGAACTTACATGCTTGCAAAAGTATCGTTACGGTAGAAAAACTACCAACTACGTAAGCACAGATACTTGATGCGTTTGGAAGGCTTATGTGCCAATGATATTCATGTTGAAGTGCGATATGTAGGTGCGAATAAACATTGTAATAACTGCAAAAATAAGTCTTCTCTTGCTAATGTGATTCAGCTGATGTTCCAAAATATGTCGGAGACGACTCAGCCTAAGAACTGGATGGCACAGCCGAAGAAACAGTTGCTGCGATTTAAATAAGAACTGGCGATGTTAGCTCGTCCGACAATTTGGTCGACTTCATCGAAAATGGTGAATGTGTCACAGGTGAACAAGTCAATGGCACTTTACAAATCTCAGACGGTGGTGCTACTGTTGCTGTGAACCATCGTCTCCATAACATTAATGTCAGTTACTTTCACGTGCTGAGAAGGCCTTCNTTGCTGTGAACCATCGTCTCCATAACATTAATGTCAGTTACTTTCACGTGCTGAGAAGGCCTTCTCTTCACATCAGCCACTGACAAACTAAGTTCCTTTATATGAACCAGGCTGCCTATATACACACATGACATAATGTGTACTTAGTGACGCACCATGGGAGACAACGGTGCAGGTGCTGTTGTACCTAGTGATGAGTTGACAAGTGCAGCATTCATACACGTCACACGCATAGGCAACATATCCTGTATATACACGAAACGATATTAACGTTGTCAATTACACCAATAATGGGTCTTGAGCATAACGAAATGTAACTTCGGGGGTACTCTAGGCTCCTCAGAGACAGTATCATCACCGATCCGTAGGCTCCTTGCATATGAACACTTTGTGAAATATAGATTTGTATTTGCGAAAGTCTCACCGCAGTAGTTGCACTGATGTCTTGAAGGAAACAACGAACTGCTCACAGCATTCACAGCGGAATTTGTCTAATTCGTATATTCCCCTGTACACAGGGCATTAGATACTGTCACAACACAACTCCGATGATGCAATTAAGGTATATAATGCTCAGAAGGCAGTGAAGGTAGTCATTAACTAACTGTTGCAAGATGTCTTTTCAAGACGTCACATCATCGACCAAACTTCGATGTATACTTGTTACATGCAAAAGTAGCTCGCTCGTTATTCTGGATATAATCCTCCTCACGTCGTCGAGCATAGCAGAGTTAGGATATTCTTCTCGCAGTAACAGCACAGACGATGTTCTAGAATATATTCCATCTTCGGTCGAGACGATGTTCGCTCTTCGCTGTCCGAATAATAACTGAGCCATACAGTCTCAATGTAACTATCGTACTTACAAACCAACGAAATGTTACATGTCATGTAGGTAATCTATAGAATAAAAAACTAAAATTTCGTACTATTTTTGAAATTTAGTAAATCATCATATTGCTTTAAGAAACTGCAGAGGCATAATGGCAGACAAAATTTCTAAAACAATGACTAAAATAAGTATGCATCAACCCCAAGAATAAATATGTGCTAGAAATATAAAAAAAAAAATACTGTTTGAAAAGACACACAATTAAACAAAGAATGAGAAGAGGAAACACATCGAAGTGCACATATCGAAGTGCACACACAACATGGAATTACACAGGATTATGAAGAAAACACGAAAACTTACTTTCCCCGTAAATTGTATTATATCAGCAGTTAAATTTCACATAAGAAAGTAGCAACCTTCGTCTCTGATGAAACTGAACATGCTGACTTCGCGCCCATATTCCCTCTATAAGGTCTCATTTTTTTGTGGCGAATTTCTTTGCCAATCGCCAATCCATCCCTCGTCATATGTAAGGACGTAGTATCTTGGGCCCCTTCTCTCAAGAACAGGACACTTGGGATATTCGGATAATGCATCTATGTATTGCATTCATAAAATATGAAAATGTACTCATCACCTCGCTTTCATTTATAATAAAATATGCGTTGAATATATTCTTTCTTTACGAAATAAACAGTGCAGAACTTAAGGTTGATTGCTGCATCTCATTCTGTGTAAGAGACGGTCTGATATTGTTCAGCGCATTCATCAATTCATGGTTTCATCCGCCGGAAGACTTACGGATTTCTCTGTGTTTCAAACTACCTGCACATGAGTCTTGGAATTATATTTTACCCGCTCATTATATACCACATTTATGAGGCCAAACATATTTGGCTGAGGATACGACTACTTGACTCGATGCATTTTCTGGGAAGGTTAATGACTAGAGTATATGCTGAATCCTTGTGGTATCAGTCCTGCACATGTCTGGAATCTGTGTGAAGTAATCGTTAAAATGAGGATTTCTGACTCCTCGCTTTTGATTGGAGGAAGGGCAGAGAACACTAAATCGCGTTTCTTTGTGCTTGCATTTGAAAAATAGTATTTTCAATCCCTATTTCTTTAGGGTTACCAAAATCCTCTTATCTCTTGCTTGGGAAAAATGTGTAGAGTTTATTAGTATGCCTGCTGTATATGCAGTATGCATGGGTGAGTTTTCAGCCGAGGGTTTACACATCTAAGTTTGTTGATTATTTGTTAAGCGGGGAAATTTATTTTAAATACCATAACGACATAGAAACTTTATAACCTGATTATGGGAATTGCCTGGGCTTAAACGCTTTGTAAATAATTAAACAGACACCAATTGCGGTTATTTTCAACCTTATATCTTCGGAAACATATTCAGGCAGTGCATTGTATAAAGGATATTTAAAATTTTTATATATTCGTAAATATTCTAATGTTTACTATCAAGGACAGTTTCAAAGAAATGGATATTTCCTTCATTGTTTCCTAGGGTGTCGTCCTCCCGGATTTCTAAGTCACTATGTCAAAGCTGTTGCAATTTTTTCTGTGTGATCCTGAACAAAGTGAGCAGTAATTGCACGCATGCCGTTGCCCACGATGTGTTGGAAATATAATGTAATGGAACGCATTATACTGGCTCCGATCTTGTTATTTTCCCCCCTGTATTTCTTTCAGTTATCCGAGGGCACGTTTAGGCACAGAGAGTTGGTGGGACCTTCTCCAGCAACCAAAATATCAGGTAACGACGCGTGTTCGGCAGACCGTGGATGGTGTGAAATATTTTCCCGGAGTTGCAACAGAATGTAACTGTGGGAGAAGAGGAAGTACACAAGGGAAGCTCGTCGGCCAACGACAAACTCCTCCATGTTTATTGCGTATGGACATCGGGAATTGAACCACGTTCATCGTAGTAGAAGGCGAGCAGCCTGGTCACTGCATAAAAGCAAGGCTCTAGGTTTAGAGAGAACAAGGTCGGAAACCGAGGCTCCGACTGTTGTTAGAGATGGAACAGCCAGGCTGACATGTCACATAAAAGATACATTGAGGTCTTCTTAACTAAATATCAGGTCTATCTGCGTTCCCAGTTGTATGTCGTCGACGGTGAAACACATGTAGCGCCAGGCGAGGTGTGGTATGTGAGACCTTGATTATTGAGAGGTTTTCTTGANTCGTCGACGGTGAAACACATGTAGCGCCAGGCGAGGTGTGGTATGTGAGACCTTGATTATTGAGAGGTTTTCTTGATGTCTGCGTGTATTGGAGTTCTTAGTACACGACAGTTAAAGTTCAGTATTTAACGCTCGTGTGCTGCAATATATCACGTTATACTAGCAGCGTGGGGGTAATGTTAAGAGGGAGGTGGGGAGGGAGGTGATAGTGTTGGGCAAGGAGGAGGTGGGTGATAGTGCGTGCCAGTTTTCGTTAAGAAATATCAAGTTAAATAATTTACTTTCGAAACGGTTATCTTTAAAATCTATGCATTAATAAGAACGTTCTTTAATATTGNTAAATAATTTACTTTCGAAACGGTTATCTTTAAAATCTATGCATTAATAAGAACGTTCTTTAATATTGATTTCTCTTTTAAACTTATTGTAAGTAGAGCTCATAAGCACACAGCCCCCAAGGCCAAAATCAGGTCATTATAAACGGTTATAAATGGATATTTGTTGCTATATGAACCGCGTTATTGAAATATCTGACTAAATAGAATAATCAGACCAATTTACAAACAACAGTCGAAAGCGAGAATCTCCCCCTGAGCAGATACTTAAAAAGAATTTTCTATTTATTATTACTTCCCATTTTAATGTATTGCACTTCTAGAACTTCACTGCAAGATTTTTTTAATTTTTTTTACACTTTGCATTGAAATTTTAGAGGCGTTTTAGTTTCTGACAAGCGCGAACAAAGGCAATGTGGGTTATATATTTTTCTTCACAATAATAATTTTTTTCCGCCACAACTGTATTCCAAAGAGTCAACACGAATTTTTCACATGGAAATGTTATTGAAACTAATATTTCCATCATATTAATCAATATTAACACGTAAATAGAGTGTATAATTAATGAAAAATTGAATGTGAAACATTATAATTATTTATATTGAATATAAATTTTATTTTTATTCACCACCACTGAAAATAAATTATTTACCATTATGTATTAATTTACTCCTTATATATACATATGCTTTATTAGTTATTTGCTACAGTTTATTAATTCTTAAACTATGTTTTTACGTTTCAATAGTAAAATTAAATGTAAGGCTTATAAGCAGCTGGCAATTATCATAATGTAAAATCATGTCAATTAAGTGACATAATTCTCGGTTATTCCTGTAGAAAAGGTGAACCAGAAATAGCTATCATGGAATGTCACTCGCTTAATTCAAACCGTTTGCTATTGAAAGACTTCATGATGCTTCTTCATTCCGGCACAATGTGGAGTACAGTGACCAGACTGTTTCGCAGATAAACTCGATACTCGATACATTGCAAGCTGCGACTATTTTTGCCAATATATTATTTATCCTATTTCATACTAATTTATGACATTCAGGACNGATACATTGCAAGCTGCGACTATTTTTGCCAATATATTATTTATCCTATTTCATACTAATTTATGACATTCAGGACTAATTACATACCGTAACAGCGTTTACTAAGGGCGTAACTTTATAAGATTGTGGCAGAAAAACNATGACATTCAGGACTAATTACATACCGTAACAGCGTTTACTAAGGGCGTAACTTTATAAGATTGTGGCAGAAAAACTTAATTTTAATATGTACTCTCAAGTTTTAACCACTTGCTTTACTTTGTTAATATTAACCCTGTAATGAAAGACCACGGACTGGCTGAAGTTATNTTACTCTCAAGTTTTAACTACTTGCTTTACTTTGTTAATATTAACCCTGTAATGAAAGACCACGGACTGGCTGAAGTTATGGTATTATACATTTGAAATTGTTTATAATACAATTTTTATAATTCACTGTAGTTATACCACTGCTGTTATTTCCCATGAAATGTACTCTTTGTCAAATCCCCAATCAAATCTCTCCTCACAAGAGTTATTTATTAATGTTTCATGTGGTGCCACAATTTACTAATGGTTTTTTCCGTCAACTTGACTGCGTTAAATTCGATGTGGAAAAAAAAATTCGTTTTTATTCATTCTCGAATGTAACCCTTATATGTTCAACTGAAATATCGATAATAAATTATTCTCAACATTCATGTCTCGACATACAGCTGAAAGGTACAGGCTTGTGGCTCATTTAAAATGTTTGACTTATTATTTTCGCATGTAGGATTAGTTTATGGTAACATTTAGGCTGTTTTGCCTCTAGGCTGGGGTCGTATAAAACTATAATTACAGTAAGATTTCTTTTAAAATATATTAACAGCAATTCAAATGATTTCTATACTGATTTGCAGCACTTCGGCCGTTCGAAATATTTAACCGTACAAGAAAGCTTAATTACAGGATACCGAATGTAAATAAGTATTTCGTTTATGACAAAGGAGTCGAGCTTTAAACAAAGTGTTTGAATGTATGTTAACTGATTATGTTACTGTGTCTTGAAAACAACCACTTTCGGAAAAAAAATTGTTAAAGAAATTACATGCATGGTATATCTATGTTTTATTTGGCAATCTGGGAAATGGCCCAAAAAAGCCGCAATATAATAACAAGGAAACAAAATTCGAACGTTTATTGGCATTACGATAAAAGAAACGAGTCTCACTGATTCTTAATTGCACTGCATAATAAGTAGGAAATAATATAAGGGGCGTTGTTAGACAATAAAGTCTACGTGTGTTAATTGCTTCTAAACAAAATTCTTTAACAATTGAACTAATGACAGTTGTAACTATGCAGCGAAATTCGATTTTCGACAAGCCAAGAGTTCTCTTCTGCAAACATTAAATACTTACATTCAGCAGAACTACGTAAGAAATAAAGTATGTTATATTTTACTTCATCATTACAGATTAACTCGAGTTGATCTTCATTAAAAGCAATTTTTAAAACCAAACACCATCGTTTTAAATGTTCAAACTTACCTATTGTTATAATAATGTGCTGCACAATCTCACGATGGAATACATAAACATACCCTTACGAAATTTTCGTATTCTTTGTTCTTGCAAATGAGTTTATCTTTGCAGTTCCAGGTTCATATTATGGACGAGCCTAAAATAGTAGCTAGTTCAGTTGTACGCCAATCCGCACACAACTCCCCACGGCCTACAAAAACAAAACCACGGAATAACTTTCCTGCACGAAACGGGGCGCCAAGGTCTCCAGTTTTATCAAGAAAATAACTGCCATTGGCAGAATTAAAATAGTACACTAGCTAACCAATGTGTAATTGTGGAGCAAGTAAACTAGCAACCAACGCCAATTTGGATGATACAGGGGACAAGTAACACCTACAGAGAAATAACACATTTTTTGTCATTTATATCAACATCGTATTTATATTGGTCACATGGTTTTTATTCAGTTTCTGATCAAATCAGTAAACTTTTAGACGTTTTAATTAAACGCAGAGCAAAAATTTAAACCTTGAATACTTATAACATTACATATTTTAAATACTGTTATATGATTGGCTCTCGATGCAGCTTAGATATTTTTTGTAAAGGGACCGACTATTAATTTAGAGGTTCCACAGAATATTTGAAGACTTGACATTTATTCAACCTCAGTACGTGAAACAAAGGAATAAAAACCCAAAGTTTGTCTTCCTACATTAATGCATATCTGAGCAAACTTCCTGCGCATGCGTGTAGTAACCTGCTACCACCACAGTAGATAAGTGCACTGAGACGAAGATTCTGGTTGGTTTTTTGAAGTCGGTGTGCACATTCTATACTAGGCTGCTCTAGNAGACGAAGATTCTGGTTGGTTTTTTGAAGTCGGTGTGCACATTCTATACTAGGCTGCTCTAGGCTCTCGAAATATTGATATGTCTGATTGGCTACTGAGCGCTGCGACGAGTTCCTATTGGCTGGCAGCTGACTGGGTTGNGATATGTCTGATTGGCTACTGAGCGCTGCGACGAGTTCCTATTGGCTGGCAGCTGACTGGGTTGTATGTTGACAAACGGTGATTGGCAAACTGCGTTCTAACATGTTGCTGGTCAGTATGCAGTTCAAGTTCACGTTTCAAGCGGATGTTTCACCTCTGTACTCTTAGGTACTCTGTGCTGCAGTGTCAGAGATGAGCAACCGTATATTATTAAGGCTTTCTGGCTCCTTTCTATTAAACGTCTGAGAGAAAGGAATTCAGGACATGTGATCTCACATGGCAAGTGACAGTGCCCGCTCTGTCAGTTTAGACAAATGTCCTGTGCACGTGTTTCCTTACGCAACGCTGTATCTATCAAAATCGGAGTTAACCAGGTGGCTGTATAAATGAGAAATTATTCTCGAAACTAACAAACTAGTCTGGATAAATGCTCTATCGCTATGCCAATAAATCGTCATCAAGTATAATTGCGGGAGTTAAAATTAAAAACAAACACATAGTTGTATTTACAAAATTTTAAAATTGATTTTTCTGCATAGTTAATTTTATAATTTTATTAATGCCATGTTAATATCACCTAATTATTTGTAACTGCGGCGTCAACAATTCGTAAGATTTTTCCAAATATTTATCATTAACAATGCTCAATATGTCAAGAATTTTTTTAATTTTTTTCAAAACTCAAACACATACAAAAGTTTGGCACAAGACATTACGTTTATGAATAAACTTTGCGTTTCCTCGTTGTTGGTATTAATTGAAAACTACTTTGGTACGGTCAGTTTAGATATGAAGTGAATGAACTATAGAACAAAAGTAAGCCTCGTTATGGTTTTAAGGCAACGTCACCCATTTTGTCGTTCCGACATATTTTCGGTATGAATATCAATGTGTGGGCGGGCACTGAGAGGAGAGTAAATTAACATTTTATAAGCCGTTTTCACTGTGGTTTAGAGCCGGGAAAGTCGCTTTATGCTGTGGGCGTTCTTGTTGCATTTCCGATAGTCAGTCCTAACATTTGCATGTATAAACATGGCAGACGTTGCCTCTGGCTGCTGCACTTTCACAGATCTCCCCCGCTCCCCCCCCTACCAATGTGCAGTCACTGCTAGGGACACTAGCTGCTAGGCGCCGCCAATATATCCCATCTCTCTCATCAGGAGTTGAAATTATACGGACAATAAACATCATTATATGTGGCATAATTAACCGAAACGGTTTGTACATCCCAACCATTCCACCTGCTTTAAATTACGTCAACTATGAAAACACACTATTAGTACATTTAAATTTAAAAAATAGCATCTTACGAAACATAATTATTTCACATTATTTTTTATTAGTAGAATCACTGCTATGTTTAAGCATNTACGAAACATAATTATTTCACATTATTTTTTATTAGTAGAATCACTGCTATGTTTAAGCATTTATATTTATATTAATATTTATGTTTGTCTAGTGAAAAATACCTCCTTCCAAGAGAGTGTATTCTACGGTATTTTATTTAGGCGAAACATTTGTATGAAAAAATTAGCTTCATAGATTTTCACTAACACAGGAATGGATACTGGTCATTAATACATTACGAGGATGTATTGCAAAGAAAGGATTACTGCTNGATTTTCACTAACACAGGAATGGATACTGGTCATTAATACATTACGAGGATGTATTGCAAAGAAAGGATTACTGCTTTAGGTATTCAGTAACATTTGCGTGTGGAACCACAGTAGCGCATTTCAAAGGCATAACGGTACGTACTGTGGAGCCTGTAATACTGCTTTTAAAAAGTGCATCATAACCTGAAACTTAATTTACAGCTATTCTAGACATAATTTTATGGGTGCATATATAAAGATGCATAAATTTAATGAATCCTTTATTTTGCCACATTTTATAGTTTTATACTATCTACCCACTACATCTGCTTAACAATACGCAGAATTTTGTGTTACCGAAGATACAGAAAATTCCAGAAAAAAGTAGCTCTCCTTTTTGTGTTTGTTTGNTAATACGCAGAATTTTGTGTTACCGAAGATACAGAAAATTCCAGAAAAAAGTAGCTCTCCTTTTTTTCGTTTGTTTGAAGTAATACACCAGTGTACAATTAGTATTCCTTTGCAAGAATTTTACAAAATTTCCATTTCAAACAATGCACGTATTTGTCTAACTTGTGTGTATAAATATTTATTATTACACAGAATTTGTAAAGTTGCTCGATGTACAAAGAAATGCGTTGAGATTCTTAAGATCTGTTTACAGCGAAGCACGTTATTTTTTTGAGAAGCTGTACCTTTACTTTACCTACTGTAAATTTTGAATACTATTACCAAAATAATTAAATATTACTGGTTAAATGAGAAATAAATCAATTAATATGATCCTACAGACTATTTTACCTTTTGCTTTTTGGTTAACTTCCATTAAAACATTTTTTACATAAAAAGTTTTTGATGTAGATATGAAATTAAATTTTTTTAAATATTAATATTGTTTGAATTTCAANTTACAAAATTTCCATTTCAAACAATGCACGTATTTGTCTAACTTGTGTGTATAAATATTTATTATTACACAGAATTAGTAAAGTTGCTCGATGTACAAAGAAATACGTTGAGATTCTTAAGATCTGTTTACAGCGAAGCACGTTATTTTTTTGAGAAGCTGTACCTTTACTTTACCTACTNTTCTTAAGATCTGTTTACAGCGAAGCACGTTATTTTTTTGAGAAGCTGTACCTTTACTTTACCTACTGTAAATTTTGAATACTATTACCAAAATAATTAAATATTACTGGTTAAATGAGAAATAAATCAATTAATATGATCCTACAGACTATTTTACCTTTTGCTTTTTGGTTAACTTCCATTAAAATATTTTTTACATAAAAAGTTTTTGATGTAGATATGAAATTAAATTTTTTTAAATATTAATATTGTTTGAATTTCAAAAATTTAATGGTAGAGTTTTGCAAAACCAGCTAAATAATAGATTAAAACAAATATATCTTTACAAATGTTGTAAGAATTTGACAGAAAATTGGCAAAATTTACGTAATCATTCTTACATCATTATTATTCGACAAATTAAGGCAAAAAGTAAAGCATCTAGCCTGAAAAAATTCCTTTTCCTAACGGTTTATCAGCTTTTTAAATGTAACCTGAATCTAGACTGTGTTGTGACTGTGCTAGTTTAGCCAGGTATGTGCCAGCTTCTCAGTGCAATAATGGCATATGTGTGTGTGTGCAGGATGCCTGTTTGGAAAAACATTAAGGTAGAAGTAAAGTGGATCTCCTTATAGTGACGCAACCATCAACACAGTAAATGCAGAACACTTTAAAAAGTACTGTACATATTTCCAAAATCGTTAGAATATGGCTTGAGTTTCATATGAAAGATAAGTTATTGTATTTTAAAATATGTCACAGTAGTCAGTTTCTATAGTGGTTAAATTAATTAATTAAAAACTAAAATTTCCATTTTTACTTAAGAATGTGCGTTTTTATTCTCTGAATGAATTACAAAGTTAGTTTTATTAAAAAAAACTTCATCTAATCAAATTAGCAGTTTTTTTCTATGCTTGTANTAGCCAGGTATGTGCCAGCTTCTCAGTGCAATAATGGCATATGTGTGTGTGTGCAGGATGCCTGTTTGGAAAAACATTAAGGTAGAAGTAAAGTGGATCTCCTTATAGTGACGCAACCATCAACACAGTAAATGCAGAACACTTTAAAAAGTACTGTACATATTTCCAAAATCGTTAGAAAAATATGGCTTGAGTTTCATATGAAAGATAAGTTATTGTATTTTAAAATATGTCACAGTAGTCAGTTTCTTTAGTGGTTAAATTAATTAAAAACTAAAATTTCCATTTTTACTTAAGAATGTGCGTTTTTATTCTCTAAATGAATTACAAAGTTAGTTTTATTAAAAAAAACTTCATCTAATCAAATTAGCAGTTTTTTTCTATGCTTGTATCNGTTAGTTTTATTAAAAAAAACTTCATCTAATCAAATTAGCAGTTTTTTTCTATGCTTGTATCTGAGAAAATATTCGTATAACATATTATAGGTGTGCTAAAAGTTAAGTTTATGAAAATAATTTACAATACATATTACACCTGTTGACTAAATTATTAGTTTTTAAAATTTAAAATAATGTCAAATACAGCTTTTTTTTTTTTGCAAACAGACAAAGATATTAATGTATAATTTCATATAAATCAATCGCAGTAACAATAACATGACAAATAACAGTACAATCTTGGAAGCATATAAAAAATTCTATAATATACCAAGGAAGCTGCTGCCTTCGTAGCGCAGTGGTAGTAAGTATAACTACGTGAAGTTGTCGAAAGATGAATGAACAGGGAGGGTGAGGTGATGATGTGCACGATAACAGGCCTGGCAATGAGTTGTGAACAGTTGGAAGAGTTCTGAGCACCTGTCTAACTGCAGAGGTGGAGGGGACGCGTGTCTACCTGTGTCTCTGGCTATCGCCACGAGCATTTGCTACTGCCTAGAAAAATCACAGTGATGCAACTAATGCGATCATGAGCAACCAACAATTGCAGGTGTATGTTATTATGCCTGTTGTCATGCAGCCAAAAAAAATATCCTTTTATTATGTAAATCGCACACATTTCCCTTATCTCAATTTGAAACTAAAATTGTATTCTGTAATTACTGTAAACTTACAATTATGGAGGTTGTCATGTGTAAAACTCAATAAAATGTAAATACAGCACACAACAAATATTGTAATGTATGTACTTTTCTATACAATGACATTTGAAAGGAATGGTTATGTGTAAAATCGATGAAAATGTGATTTAAAAAGAATAATACTCGTGAGCGATTAATAAAATTTTAATCTTATTATTCACGCAATTTATGAAAAAAAAAAAGATATATATATATATATATATATAATGTTCTGTAGTCTTCTTCGAACTCACTTTCTTCGTAGAGCTGCAACTATATGCACAACCAACGCATAGCATACCAAACTATACTAGAGCACCTATCATAATTTAAAAGAAAATAAACTGTATTTCTTGTATAGATTTTACACTGAAGAGCCAAAAAAACTGGTGTAGGCGTGCGTATGCAAATAACAGAGGTACTGAAACAATCAGAGTAACGCGATGCGGTTGGCAGCGCCTATATAAGNATATATATATATAATGTTCTGTAGTCTTCTTCGAACTCACTTTCTTCGTAGAGCTGCAACTATATGCACAACCAATGCATAGCATACCAAACTATACTAGAGCACCTGTCATAATTTAAAAGAAAATAAACTGTATTTCTTGTATAGATTTTACACTGAAGAGCCAAAAAAAACTGGTGTAGGCGTGCGTATGCAAATAACAGAGGTACTGAAGCAATCAGAGTAACGCGATGCGGTTGGCAGCACCTATATAAGACAACAAGCATCTGGCAAATATGCTAGATCGGTTTCTGCTGCTACAATGGCAGGTTATCAATATTTAAGTGAGTTTGAACGTGGTGTTATAGTCGGCGCACGAGAGATGGGACATAGCATCTCCGAGGTAGCGATAACATTTGGATGTTCGCGTACGACCATTTCACGAGTGTACCGTGAATATCGGGAATCCGGTAAAACATCATATCTTCGACATCACTGCGGCTGGATAAAGATCGTGACAGAACGGGACAAACGACGACTGACGAGAATCATTAAACGTGACAGACGTGCAACCCTTTCTCAAATTGGCACAGATTTCAATGCTGGGGCATCAACAAGTGCCAGCGTGCGAACTATTCAACCGACCATCATTGATATGGGCTTTCGGAGCCGAAGGCCGACACGATATTAGGCAGTTGTACCAGTTTTTTGGCTCTTCAGTGTATTATATGTGATAGAGTAATGTACGTAATTTTATAAAAGCCATAGTGTTATAGCCTGAAAGTATTGTAAACGTATTATATACTGATTTGAATAATATGTTTGTGAAATATTAAATTTGTTTTTGTAATATGCTATGATTGAAAACAACTTTAAGTACAATTTTTTCATGTAAGAACATAGACGTTACTTATTTACTTCTAAAGAAAATATTTTATACTCTGTTCAAAGAGAAACTAAATACGCGTTATTTTCATTTCGAGCTGTAATCTTTTCTCAACTGGAATAAAATGCGTCGAATGGTCCGCATGAACAGCCTGACTGTACGGAAATTGTCGGACAAGTATTTGAAGCGACTATAATGTTATACTAGGGGGAAGGGACAGGATGAGGGTGACTCACACTAATAGTCTGGCCAGTACGAGTGTCACTACTTGTTGTGCAGTCTGGTTTAGGTGCGCTACCAGGTGTGTTGCGACCAAGTGAAAGCAGGCTCTACAGTGATTGTGGGATGAAAGTAAAAGAATGTGGGTACACAGGAAGTGCCCAGTCGAAAAAGGCACGAGGTTTCCCTTCAAGAAAAAGAAAAACATAAGAGGCTTACACCTAAATATCATAAAGAAACACCGGTAAGGTATAACATAATACTTATTATTACACACAATTTTTTTTTATGTGTGTTTGTGTGCGCGCATGTGTGCACAAAATAGAGGGAGAAAAAAGGGCGTTGGAAATGATGCATCCCCGTGAGCGTGTATACACACACGCGCACACACTCTCTCTCACAAACACACAGAGAAGAGTAGAAGCCCTATTGTNAGGCTTACACCTAAATATCATAAAGAAACACCGGTAAGGTATAACATAATACTTATTATTACACACAATTTTTTTTAATGTGTGTTTGTGTGCGCGCATGTGTGCGCAAAATAGAGGGAGAAAAAAGGGCGTTGGAAATTATGCATTCCCGTGAGCGTGTATACACACACGCGCACACACTCTCTCTCACAAACACACAGAGAAGAGTAGAAGCCCTATTGTTGCTGTTGGATATATGTATATGTTTTCTTACCCCAGTTGTATTGTAGTTTATCCGTGTAATATCGTAGTAGCATACCAGTGTCATTCATAACAGGGCCGACAAATCTAANCAGTTGTATTGTAGTTTATCCGTGTAATATCGTAGTAGCATACCAGTGTCATTCATAACAGGGCCGACAAATCTAAAAACTCCATGAGTTAGGACCGGGCAAGGCATGCGTACATGAATTTAGAACTAGTGAGTTAACGAGTGAAACAAAAACCTTTGTAATGTAGGTGTAACTGGAAATTAATTTCACTAATTCAGTTAGTTTGTTATTTTTTTATAATTAAGTGATGGTGTTTACGGTAAAGTGATCACTTTTGAAAAAAAAAATTCTTTGTCCTTAACTGCGCTCTATCAGAAAACATATTGTGACTGTAATTGTCTCTGTAGAGTTGGAAATGTGGTCTATATTTCAACGTCGAATCACAAGTATAACATTTGAATCAGTGGAAAGTGATTTTTAAAATTAAGATTTTGTTTGCTTTATGAGCGTATACGAGTAAACACGTTAGCAACATATACACACGCATAACATTTTTCAAGTTAAATTTGACTAATACATGAATAAAGTTATGAGGTCCATGACGATGCCGATTTTACATATGCACATAAAAATAGATCCGAAGCAGGTATTTAAAAAAACAGCACTGTGCATGTATTCCACTAACATTTTTCAACGTGAGCAGAATAAGAACAAAAAGCTGTTTTTAATGGAACGTTTCACCCATCCGTAAGTCCTGATTAAAATATACTGTCTCCACCCACTCACACAGTCAGACAAAACTCTCGGATAACAGTATATAAAGAGAGAAAGGAAGTATACAGTAGTAAACTTTTACTCTTTTTGCATACGCTCAACACTCAATAAGACGAGATTCAAACTACCTCATAAAAATGTTTTCCATTAATTTAAGAAAATTTTGCCTAATGTTTTGGAAGGTAGTCGGGAAGATGACTGATTTCAGAGATACACTCCCACGTGAAAAACTTGTTCTCATTCATCCATTTTAAACGCATCCGGCTCTTTTCAGTGAATCTCCTACAATAAAATTATTATTTTAGGCCACTTCACATCACCCATACATAAGAGTATTAAAAAATAAAAGACCAAACTATCCTGAAAATTTACACCCAACACAACACATTTTGCCGCAAGCCGTGCTCACAGTTGACAAAGATAGTTTTATGGATGCCTTCACATTCCACATGATACTAGACAAACACAAAATTGAATTAGCTGCTCCTTTAAATTTCTAAACTATACGACACAAAGCCGTCCACCTTGGGGTGTACATCGTTTATTGGGATGTCCCAATGTGTTCACTTGTCGGACAAAAATTGGAATATGTGTGATCTGGTCTTCCTGTTTCGAAATACGTTTTGATTTCTTGACACTGGAGTTTTTAGAGAAAGCTGCAATGCTATTGTTGTCAGTAGTATAAAGTTGTCTTTGTTTTTTAATTATATGCTGTTATATGTCGTAAACATCAGTAACGACCGTCAAATTTGTACTTTCTGAACACTTTTTATCTNTTTAATTATATGCTGTTATATGTCGTAAACATCAGTAACGACCGTCAAATTTGTACTTTCTGAACACTTTTTATCTATGTAGGCGCCGCGCCATGGATGCTGACAGACAGAAATCGTTTCGTCTTAAAATGGCCAGACACAAATTTTTACACNATTTGTACTTTCTGAACACTTTTTATCTTTGTAGGCGCCGCGCCATGGATGCTGACAGACAGAAATCGTTTCGTCTCAAAATGGCCAGACACAAATTTTTACACATACCGGTCAGACGTTTGCGTCTGAAGTAAGTTATTGTGAACTACGTAGTAAAGTTATTTACGTCTACATATATGTGTGCGTACATATACTGCATATGAAAATCCACCGGGAATAGTCGAAAATTTGGATGGTATTTTTACATGAAATCTTTATGTTAAAGAATTGCATTACGTGAAATGAGGCACAGTTTGAAAGTTCTGCTGTCACACATTTTTAGAACGAAAAAAAAGTGTGACATTTTGTGAAGTGATTTCATTATATTTTCTTTGTTTAACGAAAAAGAGTATTGTGTTATCGTTTTTGTATTGAAATTATTATTTGGATGTCTTTGGAAAAATGCCACCAATAAGGCGTCGAAATATCGGTCAGTTTGAGAGTTCTGCTGACACATGTTTATTGCGAAGTAATTTCATTATATTTTCTTTGTTTAACGAAAAAGAATATTGTGTTATCTGTGATTCACGAACCCGGACAGCATTCTCACAGAGATAAAATTTGTAAACAAACATTTGCTTGTGTTCACGGTGGAAAACGGGTATGTGCAATAGGTATTATCTACGACATCGTTCATAATTATTATGTACGTTTCATCTTGAAGCATGGCACAAAATTTAGAAGTTTTGTTTTCAACACTTATTCTTTCATTAAAATCTCATAATTGTANTCATCTTGAAGCATGGCACAAAATTTAGAAGTTTTGTTTTCAACACTTATTCTTTCATTAAAATCTCATAATTGTATACGTACGTGTAGATGCAAATATAAGTCCCTGTAGGTAAATACTGGTATCGCGCACACCTGACACACATTACAGCACACATAAGANGTAGATGCAAATATAAGTCCCTGTAGGTAAATACTGGTATCGCGCACACCTGACACACATTACAGCACACATAAGAATACATATATCACATAAGACTAACTCTTCAAGAAGAGTGAGGTATGCGAGGAAAATTGACATGCTATAAAAATACTGCTTCTTCCTGCGCGTTACATAACTGAAGAACAGCGTTCTCGAGCACNCATGCTATAAAAATACTGCTTCTTCCTGCGCGTTACATAACTGAAGAACAGCGTTCTCGAGCACGAATTACTTACCGAAGCCTTCCACAAAGTCTTTCCTAATTCCATTCAAAACTTTTGAAAAATGTGGAAACAATAAAAAATGCAGTTTTNAAAGTCTTTCCTAATTCCATTCAAAACTTTTGAAAAATGTGGAAACAATAAAAAATGCAGTTTTCGCTATGCAGTGGAAACGTAACTTAGTTGATTTATAAGAGTCACCTCATTTAAGTAAATTTTTTAATTTACTGTCCACAACAGTTTTGTAAGGCTATTTGTTTTTTAAACCGTTTACGTAAATAACAACCTGCTTTTCATATAACGTAAAAGTAACTTACTGAACAAATATGTTAACATACCTGTTACTTGTTTCTTCTTAATAAAAATTTTATTTTCAAGTCTTACGTATTTTTTTAGGTATAACAGCTCTATTTGCACTTCACCAAATATGTACATTGTAAATTATGAACCATTACATTAGTCATTACTATGCCCGGGGAAAAGAAATTACTTTTTAAAATTAGAGGTAAAGAACAATTTCGAGGAATACTATTTATTTATGAGTCTTTTGTTTGGTGGCGAAGTTGAGGCAGCAGCCTTGTCTTACTTACACACTGTTAAACCCCACTATAAAATTTCGATTTATAGTGCACAGAGAAAAACGAAATGTTCCGTACACTAAATGCAATACAAAAAGCTCCAGAAGTTTGTTGTGATAAATTTTTCAGTGCCTTAATATAATGCTATTTTACTCTTACATTTAGAGATTTTAAATATGGCAGTTTATATTTGTACGTTCAAGCTAACACAAGTAACATAGGTTCCTCGTTAAATGCCCCTAGCAATTTAAAGTATAACACTAGCAGGTTACATTACTGAATATTTTTTTTGTGCACGATTTTGTCCGGTGGGGGCGCTAACGTCACTTATTCAGTCCATCAAATAAAATCATTCGTTGNTTTTTTTTGTGCACGATTTTGTCCGGTGGGGGCGCTAACGTCACTTATTCAGTCCATCAAATAAAATCATTCGTTGCTACAAAATATGTCGCGGAAAATTTTATGTAAAATGCATATCAAAATATTACCAAAATACGTATTAACACAACGTTAGAAGTACTACTGTATCAGCAGATGATTAGATGAGATAACCCGGCCGATGTTTATTAAAAACATGTTCACTACATTTATAAATACAAAAAAAAATATGCTTACATTATATAATTAAGGAACAAGATATTTAGTGCAAACATTATATGCACTAANCAAAAAAAAATATGCTTACATTATATAATTAAGGAACAAGATATTTAGTGCAAACATTATATGCACTAACATCGTGAAAAATAACGGAATTCTAGATCAATTTCCCGGAAATAAACACTGTCAATACAAGTTTCATTATAAAATTATACTGCCATAATTTTATAACAAGTGAAAATAGTGAATCTTAAATGCTCCCAACCTATGTAATTAATATGAAAGGTTTGCAAAAATGTATTATTGGCTTTTCCAATGTGCCTATCTCCCATACCGGCATGTGTTTTGTCATACACATAGGCGGAGAACTGCTAACTCAACACCTCCAGAGGAGAAGATTGGGCCGTCTCACCTGTTTCGNCATACACATAGGCGGAGAACTGCTAACTCAACACCTCCAGAGGAGAAGATTGGGCCGTCTCACCTGTTTCGAGTAACGGTACTCCGGAGGGTGGCACGGGACGTCATTGCGATGCAGCGCTCCCCCGAGTCTTGGGGCCGCCCGTGCTTCATTTATTGCTAGTTTCGGACCGCGGTTTAACTCAACCTGGGGCCAAATTATAGAAACTATCGAAATTATTCCTCTAGAAGAAAGACGTCATTCCGCTATCGGAATGTCTAGAGCCAATTTTTGAACACTCGGTAGCGGAATTGTATACCAGAATCGATCCATGAGGTGTCCAAATGAATCCGACAGCTAGGTAGCTGCCGGAATCGCCATTTCTCTTCAGATTTGTCTATAATCCTTTGTATGATGTAGGAAACTTGAAAATATACTCGCGCGTTGTTTAATATAAATGTAATTAACAAAGGAAAGTATAATTGTTACCAAATATCAAGTTATCAAGGCGTTTACATATCTATGAAAAAATTGTGTAAACAAAGTTAAGTTGGTAGGTGNCCAAATATCAAGTTATCAAGGCGTTTACATATCTATGAAAAAATTGTGTAAACAAAGTTAAGTTGGTAGGTGAAAAGTGATAGAATTGCTAAGAATATCAGGACTATATAATATTCTTTGACGACTTTGTATTTATGTGTTGCTTTAGTTTTTTGCAAGAAAAGCTGTAGTCGTGCAACGTAGTTTCATGACACTTAGTTTTGCATTATTTAAACAAAATCTGTACCAAACATTAATGAAAAATATGTTATAGTTTGCATCCATAGCCGGAGTATTAGCAAAAATTTTGTAATGGTATATTTACAACCGAAAAATATATATTCTTTAAGTGTTGCTTTTTAATTTGCATTTTATCATTTNATTTTGTAATGGTATATTTACAACCGAAAAATATATATTCTTTAAGTGTTGCTTTTTAATTTGCATTTTATCATTTGTTACGGTAAGGTAAGGCGTTTTACTGTTCTTTCATGAATAAAGTTACGATAAAGTAATTAAAATATAAAAGTTTCTTAAATATATTATTAATTAATGCTAGACCTATATCTAGCGGCAATATGAGATAACTCTTTAACATGTTCTTTCATGGGCTAAGTTATTTTATTGGCAAATATTTACGTTGTTACGTCAATACAAGTATATATAATTTGAGTATATTTGTTTTATTAGGCCTGGCTAATATTTATAAGTTATCTTGTCGATTAAGGACCTCCTATAAGACGCCTTACTAAGGTACGGCATAAAACGCGATGTTCATCCAACTTTTTCTTATCCAAATTTTTATATAAATCTCTTTCGTGACAGTAATTTAAATGTATAAAAAAATAATATGTTGGATATCTATTGCAAAACAGTAGCTGTACCAACGTGCAAACGAGTATTAGATACAGGTTTTACTCCCTTTGCTAGGAGTCCTGCTTCTAGCTTCCTCAAACACATTTTTGTTATCGCAGAGAAAAATCTGCTAAGAGGCAACGATAGTTAAGGAGGCAAGCGGCCGGGGACTTGGCCTACTTATTGACACTCCGTGGTTCTGAGAATGGATTACCAGCAGGCTGAGAAAAAGAATGATTGTATTAGAGGGGGGGCNGGGACCTGGCCTACTTATTGACACTCCGTGGTTCTGAGAATGGATTACCAGCAGGCTGAGAAAAAGAATGATTGTATTAGCGGGGAGGGGGGCGGTTAGGACTGTGGTACCATCTAGCGGATAGTTTGGAAGTATTTACAAATCAGTTGGCAGTGCGCTCTGGACGACAGAGAATCACACTACCTCCCACTTGTCCTTTACCTTAAGAAGGCGGCGGGGAGGGTCTTCAGCCGTGTTTGCCCCTGCGTGGCCCCTCCCCCCGTAAGTTACTTGAACTCTTGCTAGCATAATATGTAACTACAGTTTATGTCGTTAGCCGGTATTGTTTTAAGTGTATTTCTGCAACTAACTATAAATACACGCGTGTTTCAGAAAAAAAAGGGTTTAATCAAAATTTATTGAAAATATTATTTGTTATTTCCTTTATTATTATTATGTAAATTATAACAATAAAATATTTGTAGCTTAAATACTTGGAATTTAAAAACGTGATTTAAGATAAAATTATTATCTCCATCAGACAGGTTTTATTTCTTAAAAATTTGAAAATATTGTTTATTTAAATGAAATGCAATGTTTCAGAGGTTGCAATAGTCAAACAAGAAGTTATCAATATAACTGATTAACGTACTTTCCTTTACATGGATGCAAATATTTTGATGCGATTTATAATAGGGTAGTTGGAAGGTGTGTATTGACGTGTCGTTGATAGCGATATCATTAGAGATGCATTTAGAAATAAAATCAATACTATTGTGACAATTACAAATACACACGTGCCTTACCTNAAGAAGTTATCAATATAACTGATTAACGTACTTTCCTTTACATGGATGCAAATATTTTGATGCGATTTATAATAGGTTAGTTGGAAGGTGTGTATTGACGTGTCGTTGATAACGATATCATTAGAGATGCATTTAGAAATAAAATCAATACTATTGTGACAATTACAAATACACACGTGCCTTACCTNACGATATCATTAGAGATGCATTTAGAAATAAAATCAATACTATTGTGACAATTACAAATACACACGTGCCTTACCTGGGACCCGAAAACAGAACACCTCGTACAGTAAACTGAGATGCAACCAAATACATCGTGGAGGCGAGATTTGGAACCTCAACTTCGATATTAATTAGTCCGAAGTTTCGGTAGATTAGGATGATCAACTTAAAATATTTACAGCTGACATCATTTTGAAAAAAAGTGTGTGGGACACTTAAATCAAGCAATTTTGTAGACCTACCATAACTCTATTTGTGCGCAGAATTTGGTGGGAAATATCTTGTCTAGTTCCCGAGATATGGCATATAAGCTTTAATTTCTCGTTTGGGCTATTGTAGAAAACATCCTAAATCATGCTCTGTAAAGGCATAACTCATGCTTCGAANGCTTTAATTTCTCGTTTGGGCTATTGTAGAAAACATCCTAAATCATGCTCTGTAAAGGCATAACTCATGCTTCGAATATGTACTGAAATATATGTCAAATAATTGAACAAATATGGTAAACTANCTCTGTAAAGGCATAACTCATGCTTCGAATATGTACTGAAATATATGTCAAATAATTGAACAAATATGGTAAACTATTCTTAATTACATCCATACTGCAAATAAAGGCAGACATATTGTAAACATGGCCTTGTGCAGCTCAGCTAGTGTGAAAAGTTTGGTACGAACNATACTGCAAATAAAGGCAGACATATTGTAAACATGGCCTTGTGCAGCTCAGCTAGTGTGAAAAGTTTGGTACGAACCAGCTGATTGGTATCAAACATGTGACAAAAACTCAATTTTCTCATGTGGTGGTATCTTCCTAACTAGAGAACAAAANCAGCTGATTGGTATCAAACATGTGACAAAAACTCAATTTTCTCATGTGGTGGTATCTTCCTAACTAGAGAACAAAACGCACAATCATTGGTACATTTTTTGTAATAGATATTCATACTGTTTAAATTGATTGGGACGTAAAGTATACTCACATTAAATATTTACATTGCTGTGATATTGAATATATGTGACCACCTCCTTAAGTGATATAAACTTTGAAGGACTACAATAGCATAACTTGTCGCCTGAGTTTTGTGGTATCAGTTAATAGTTTCTCGAGAATGTACACGAAAATTTTATTTTTCACATATTGCTTTTCTTCAGAATGGCTATCAAATGATATTATGAATTCGCTCATTTGATATTTGCATATACGCTGCCAGCATATAAAGTAATGTTGAAATGTGTAACTTTGTTTCGTAGATATAGCATGCTGTGCTAAAATGTTTATATGGACGCTATTTTGAAAGTATGCACCTGGATCTCTTAAAACATATATTATCAATTTATATCGTCTATCACAGTCACAGTAGTACTTGTTTGCCAAATTTGTAAGTATTGTTTGATTGTTTCCCGATATCTGACAAAACTTTACTCATTTATGTGGCACTATCTTACAAAATGGGGGANAAGTATTGTTTGATTGTTTCCCGATATCTGACAAAACTTTACTCATTTATGTGGCACTATCTTACAAAATGGGGGACAATACAGGCCCCAGGTAGACAAATTTTATTGTTGTAATACATATTGCAAGCATACAAAATTAATTTGAAACGTCAATGCGCCAAAGCATCTATATCGTATCATAAGATTAAACGAAAATTGGCTGAAATATGGCCACGAAAACATGTTAATTCACATGACTTACCAAAGTATAAATTGAGTGTCATAATTGGTAGGAATAAGTTTACTGTTTTCCGAGATATACCATAAAAATATATTTTCATGTTGCACTGTCTTCCAAAATGGNAATAAGTTTACTGTTTTCCGAGATATACCATAAAAATATATTTTCATGTTGCACTGTCTTCCAAAATGGCCGGTTATTAGCATTATCACTATTCAATGCTTACATCATGCACTGCCAATTTACCAGATATGGTTTAAATCGAGTAATTGTTTTAGAGATAAAACAGAAGANAATGCTTACATCATGCACTGCCAATTTACCAGATATGGTTTAAATCGAGTAATTGTTTTAGAGATAAAACAGAAGAACTTAATATTTTGGTTTTGCTCGGTCTTAATAAATGGCACACTAATAACTTTATAGAAGTTTTAATTTAATGCTTANACTTAATATTTTGGTTTTGCTCGGTCTTAATAAATGGCACACTAATAACTTTATAGAAGTTTTAATTTAATGCTTACACCATGCACTGCCAACATACGATTTTTTTTTAAATTACTAAAATGGTTCTTGAGATTCAATGGAGAAATTTAATTTGTTTTCAATTTGCTTTATGTTACAAAATGGTAGAATAATGCTATTATCGGTTTCTAACTTCAACGCTTATTCAATGCACACATAATGCAATGTTAATGTTAAAGAATTATTTTAAATCTGTATAATGGTTCCCGAAATATATAGTAATTGCTGAATATTTCAATTTACACGATCGTACGAAATGGTAACCCAATAATATTATATGTTTCTTAATTTAATGCTTACAACATGCACCGTCAACGTACCAGATTTGGTACAAATCGTTCAAATGGTTCCCGAATTATAATGGAAAAACTTTAATTTTTCCAATTGTACTCTGTTCCAAAATGGCAGATAAATGANCAAATGGTTCCCGAATTATAATGGAAAAACTTTAATTTTTCCAATTGTACTCTGTTCCAAAATGGCAGATAAATGACATTTACTCATGTTAAAAGAAATGTTTATGGAATGCACTGGCAATGGTGAAAATTTGGTTTTTAATCAGATATTTGTTTCCAAAGATACAACATAGTGGTCTACANCAAATGGTTCCCGAATTATAATGGAAAAACTTTAATTTTTCCAATTGTACTCTGTTCCAAAATGGCAGATAAATGAAATTTACTCATGTTAAAAGAAATGTTTATGTAATGCACTGGCAATGGTGAAAATTTGGTTTTTAATCAGATATTTGTTTCCAAAGATACAACATAGTGGTCTACATNTAATGCACTGGCAATGGTGAAAATTTGGTTTTTAATCAGATATTTGTTTCCAAAGATACAACATAGTGGTCTACATTTCAAAAATTGCCTACATTTTTAAAAATAAGTACCNTCAGATATTTGTTTCCAAAGATACAACATAGTGGTCTACATTTCAAAAATTGCCTACATTTTTAAAAATAAGTACCGGCCGTGATTAAAAACTATATAAGTCTGATAACCTTAAATACAATAATGTGTGGATCTAGTTTGGTTAAATTCTGTTGTCCGTTTAAAAAATATACTAGGTGATCGGGTAAGCCTAACTTACATTCGAAAAATAGACTAAAACAAACGTCGACGATNCGTTTAAAAAATATACTAGGTGATCGGGTAAGCCTAACTTACATTCGAAAAATAGACTAAAACAAACGTCGACGATATTTTTCATTATTTTATCAGTTAGGCGACTTTTGTACATATTTTTGATTTACGACCTCCGCCGCCATCACAGTATCGAACGAATAAACAAACGACTTGCAAGACGATACACGACAATCTCAATTTTAAATGTCATCGAATTAATTACCTACCTACTTTTAGTTCACAAATATGATTAACCAGAGAGTACTACATGTCTTGGGTGAAAATACATGTATTTATGGCTTAATAACCACAATATTGGTGTTGATTTACACATTTATAGTATGTGTAACCACACTCACTGTTTCAAAACTTTAGGATATGCACTTTTACTGCTTCATAGTCGTTGTATGAACACCCAATGTAAGAACAGTTGTACATCTTTACGTTCACGTCGCTGTAGTCATTCAAATATTATTAGCTAAAAGCGATTTTCTGGTAAGAAATGTTAGGCCGAACATTCATATCGTTAGACACCNGTCATTCAAATATTATTAGCTAAAAGCGATTTTCTGGTAAGAAATGTTAGGCCGAACATTCATATCGTTAGACACCATAAAAACAAAATACGTCTGTACGAAATTTAATTCAATTCGTTTTTAGTGATAAATATCNGACACCATAAAAACAAAATACGTCTGTACGAAATTTAATTCAATTCGTTTTTAGTGATAAATATCGTCATGGAAGTATGCTGTAAAAATCTGGATCAATTTGCTTCAGTCACCGATATTTTATGACTACTATTTTCGACATTAGTAACGTCTNTAAAAATCTGGATCAATTTGCTTCAGTCACCGATATTTTATGACTACTATTTTCGACATTAGTAACGTCTTCGTAGCAAAAGCAGGCATTTGCTTACACATTGTGGGTGCGTGCGTGCGTGCGCGCGCGTGTGTGTGTTTACTAATTTGGAAGTTACTTCTACTTTAAGTGGCAAACTGTTATGAGTAGGAATTTTGATATGTCGGCCAATATTGTCACAATTGTAATGTACGCAACGGGAAAAAAGTATTTTGTAATATTATTCTTAAAAAAAAATAACGCGTCTGCCCGTAAATGTTATTTAAAATAATTCTCGTATAATTTAACAAATATTTAACACATGTTGTTTGCTGTAGGTGATGGAGTAAATGNTGTTATTTAAAATAATTCTCGTATAATTTAACAAATATTTAACACATGTTGTTTGCTGTAGGTGATGGAGTAAATGCTCAGTATTATCTCGGAGGGTTTCATTCCTATGACGGGCGAAAATTGCAGTCTTGCAAAATAGTAAAACTCACATAATTTACCGAAATTAACGTGTACTTACTTACAGTTTAAACTTCAATAGATAATCACATGTTGCATTGTTATGTAAGTAAATGCAATGAACTTATAAACAGCTAATTAAGCATATTTCCACACATCTGTATCTGTAAGCGAAAAACTATTAAATATTAGTTTGTTGCAGTAGTTACACGTGCTATTCTCGGNCACATCTGTATCTGTAAGCGAAAAACTATTAAATATTAGTTTGTTGCAGTAGTTACACGTGCTATTCTCGGAGGTCGCAGGTGGTACACCACCTCTGAATCACCAACTAGCGCCCACAGCTACCACATCACTTATTTACGGCATATGTTCAATACGATTTACCCTCTGTGAATTATGAATTACACATGTATTATTTGCTGCATCCAGCATATGCCAGGGCATATCCCAGTCAACATGGCGGTGTAGAAAGCCACTTTCAGTTTGAAATATATCATTCGCGTGATCCATCTATTTCGCAGCTGTTATGAGTTGTTTTATAAAGTTTTCATTTAATATTTTTTATTGAAATTTATTTTGAAATTCTAAATTGTTTACAACAGGAATGATTTAGCACTAAGGTAACCCAAGTGTAATGCAGTTAAAACAGAAATTTCCTTAGTTAGTTAATAGCCTCTTCGTATCCTGCCTTTGGTGCAAGTTGTAGAAGAGTTTGCTTACTGAGTCCCGTTCTCGAGTGCTACTCGAAAATGATAAGGCAAAAGAAATTTGCAACACGCTCTAGAACATATGTAAATAACATATAGTGTGATTTTTTTCTGCGTATTTCCACAACATACCACGACAGATCCAGGCGACACAGACAGTGGAAGGAGGCCCCGTAAAAGCAAGCACTGGGTTAATTAAACTAGAACGAGTGATTTTTATCCTCATTCCGCTTTCTCAAATGAGGCATATGCATGTACAGATTTCCTCTAACGAGACATATTAATGAAAGAATCAAACACGTAATTTGTGGGGTGATTTTTAAAAGGTTTCATTCAAAGAGTGTGAAGAAACCACTCACAGACTATAAATAGGTCGAGCCGAGGTGGTTTAGTGTTTAGACTACTCACCTGCCACCTAGACAAACCGGTTTCGATTTCCGGCGGGGTCGCTCCCGGATTTTCGCATCTGGGATTCGTGCTGGACGATTACGCTGGTCGGTGGGATTTCTCGGGGATCTCCCGTTTCTCACACCCTTTCATTCCGGCACTGCTCTATACTAACCTCGCTGTTAAGAACAGTCCCAATCTCTTAACTCAATTCACTCACTATAATTATGCCCATTGCAATGTTAAATTCACATATGGCGGAAGGATACAAAATCAGGAGAGAAGTATATGTTACGAAGGGCTTTCTAAAGCACTCAGTACACCGCGGACAGCCATTAACAAGTCACGGACCTCGTCTTGGAGGAAGGGAGGCGACGGGAGTAAGAGAAGGAAAAGAAGAAGAATAAGTATGTTGTCCTCTTCATCCCCGCTGCCCTCGGCATTCTCCTTGTTCCTTCACTCGGCGCGCAATTACCACCAGCCAGCGACAGGAGATTTCGCAGCCCGAGCACAATAAGGGCGTCGCAGGAAGCTCTCCAGTTTTCTGCCACAGAGAGGCCGTGGATGAGGGTTGAGAGGGAGAGAGATAACAGAAAATATACTGTTCTCCCTCCAAAAACTTATGTAAATTCCTTACCTCCCGTGGCNTTGAGAGGGAGAGAGATAACAGAAAATATACTGTTCTCCCTCCAAAAACTTATGTAAATTCCTTACCTCCCGTGGCTCAATACGTCGGTTCAGCAGAGAGATTCGGACGGCTCTTAACAACGAGGTCTCGAAAGCCGATGAGTGTGAAGCGAGGTGAGAGCGGAGAAGCGCCAGAATGCAAGGGCGGTGGAAACGGGAGATCTCCGAGAAAAACCCGCTGACCAGCGACATCGTCCGGCACGATTCCCACTTGCGAAAATCCTGAGAAACCCGTCCAGAGACCGAACTCGGTTCGCTTTGGTGGGAGGCAAGCTGTCTAAACGCTCGGCCACCACAGCCAGCANAACCCGTCCAGAGACCGAACTCGGTTCGCTTTGGTGGGAGGCAAGCTGTCTAAACGCTCGGCCACCACAGCCAGCAGTCGGTTGGTGGGTCACCGATCTGGGATGCGGGAAACTCTGTGTTCGAATCCAAGGTAAGGCATAGGTGTTAGTGTAAGTTTGGCCGTTCGCTGATAAGCCTNATGCGGGAAACTCTGTGTTCGAATCCAAGGTAAGGCATAGGTGTTAGTGTAAGTTTGGCCGTTCGCTGATAAGCCTCCAGGCACAACACCGGGTGACGATAATAAGCCCTTTCCAATCCCAAAAATGTTTAACTATTTTCGGAGGAAATAATAAAAANCACAACACCGGGTGACGATAATAAGCCCTTTCCAATCCCAAAAATGTTTAACTATTTTCGGAGGAAATAATAAAAAATTTTGTACGTAGAAAAATAGTTAATTTAATATATTCTTAGCAGTTATTGTTGAAGTGTAAGTTGACGATTTATGTATAAGGAAAATTACCATTTATTAGCAGGCATACTACATATGTTTCCTGTTATTTAAGNGTAAGTTGACGATTTATGTATAAGGAAAATTACCATTTATTAGCAGGCATACTACATATGTTTCCTGTTATTTAAGCAATTTTGAAATAAAGCTTTTACAAATATCACTAGGAATGGACGTACATAACATTCGGGCACTCTGGCTGGCGTGCGTCCAGGCCCAGTTCAGTCCATAACGACGGAGGGACAGCTGTTACTTTTCTAGAGTGGTAGTTAGACATTTGTGAATACTGAATGTACTTCTTTCGTACACAATGTGCGTACANGCTGTTACTTTTCTAGAGTGGTAGTTAGACATTTGTGAATACTGAATGTACTTCTTTCGTACACAATGTGCGTACAAGTATATCTTAAGGGGCTCGCCTGCCTGGAGATTTTTTCCGCGTTTGAGGCCAAGAAGCTTGGGAGCTGTAAGGGCTACACTGGCACGCTCTATATGTGCGCTATCGCCTCTACGCGCAGGGCTCTGAACTGGCGTGCAGTGTTCTCGTCGCGCTGCGTGCACCTGTGGGACTTTCAGCGGTAACCCTGTAACTTTTTTGGTAGTAATAAATGCATGCCATTCGATTACTTCTGTAAATATATAACACGTATATTTTAAAATACAGTACTTCCAAAAATCAGTTTGTAGCTATGTTGTAGTGCAGTGAAATGGTGTTTCTAATGTGCTTGACACATTAGAAGTAACGGACAGGCATAGTCTTAAATGTGCCTTATTTTTGTTGACACGAATATTGGACCCACGTTTAATAGTTTCGTAAAAAAAAACCTGGATTTCAAACACACTTAAACGCAGTTCGAGTTCTGAAAGTTTACTAAGGACATCCTATAGATGTGTTACAGTGCTCAAAATGTACAAGTGGAAGATGCTAGCGGATTCCGAAAGGCTTATCAATTTCACATAATTTCAGTGGAATATGATATAATCTTGTTAAATATGAAATGATGGGGAACTGAACTGAAGAATGGCAGGCACTTTGTAAACCTGTACAAATAAATGCATTGTGCTCCAGATATGAATTTTAATTTTCGTTCACCTCAGATGAAGAATGTCTGTTGATTTGTATAATTGTATTAAGTCATGTCGTATCGGTCACGTGAATACCACACCATACGCTTAAGGCTATGTGAGAATTCTTTCCAAGTTTACGCTTGTCTGTACTTGACCCCGAATGTGACGTCACCACGTACACAGGATGAGTCGTTAATGTTCGCTAACCCGGCGTCAATGGATTGCTTAAGGAAAATAAATAAGGAAACCCATAGCCAAACCTTGAGCCTACAGTGATTTCAGATGGCGGAAGAAAGCCCTAAAAGTGGAGAGCGCAAATGTGTTATGCAACGAAAAGTGGTAAACTACTTGCGATTAAGCAACAGGAAGTAGCAAATATGCCAATGTTACAATGTCGGTAGTCACAGAAACGGTGTTATGGAGAGAACACCCGATTATGTATAAAATAGGGTTGGCACTTCCCTATTTCTCACAGCTGTGTATTCCCCCGTTTGAAGGAATTTCATATGACACGATAGTAATCAGTATGCAAAAAAAATTTAAAACGTTACCTTGGTAGTATCTGCTAATCCCGACCATTCCCTCAGAAATAAAGTGTTTAGTTTGACATCATATTTATGGTTGCCTGGGAGGTAGGCAGCCTGTTTGACTGACGTAAATTATATATCAACAGCCGCATGCTGACTACCTTCAAAGCTACCACTAATCTTCTTCCCAACTGAGTACGTAATATCTGAGGTAACGGTCTGTATAAACTGATATTACCATGTCAAGGTTTTTATTGATTTTTTAATGCAGATTACTAACATGCCATGTCAAATTGCTTCAAGGAGGTGGTTACAAAGTTCTAAGCCATAATAGGGTGCCAACCTATATTTAAAGCATGAAGTGGTGTACTTTCCATAGCGCCGTTTTCTGTTGTTATCTACCTTGTACCCTCTTACCAGTGTGTTAATTTTCGTTAATTAAACCCAATAAATTTAATTTTTATCGTTACATATCACATTTCCACTCTCTAAATCAAATTGCGAGCAATCTACTAGATTATATGTCAGCAGAAAAATGTATTTTGAAGTGAAATTCGCAACACTGTACACAGGTGACAGCCATGCTATCAGCTGCTTCAAAGACAGTAAGACACGAATAAGATAATACCGACGGAATAAGTGCCATTGTAGTGAATATAAAACCCAGAAATGTTTGACGCCGTTCTTTTATGGTCAGTCTACACTCGTTTCCTGTATAATTTTTATTTTCTGTCCTTGTCATCAACACCAAAAAAAAAAAAAGCATTAATGAGCGGGAGCATTCGTTATCATGCAATCACCCATTGGGAGACCATAATGTTTGCAATTACTACAATATATATTATCACACTGACTGTATGACATGTGCTCATGTTTGAGGTCAGTGTAGGTAAAAATAACTCACAGTACTTTTGTTACTATTAAATTATTTTCGAACATTAATTATTGCCCATTTTTCATAACGCAGACAGCGAAATCGTTTGGCCACAATAATTACAGTGATGCAAGGTTTTACATAACGTCTCCAAAACTATACATTGTGGTTTTTTGCCAGAACTGGGAAGAAAAAGGGGGCTGTGGGTAAAGTTGATTGTCCACAGACGGGATTTGAATTTAAAATGTGCCCTTGTTTATGGGTTGTGTTCATTTTTTTTTTGTGATCTTGGTTAGCACTTGCACAACAAATAGTACTACTTTGTTATAACCCTTAAATGTATTGCAAGTGATCACAATCAACAGTTAATATTATATACATTAACAATTCATTGAAAGTATTACAAGGAAAAAAAAGCATTGCGTAAAAAATATATTTAACTGACACATCTTCTTCTGTTCTAATGAAATAAGTGCATAGACTCTCATTCGTGTTTGCTTAGTAAAACATTCTGTATTTTTTATTGTGCTCGTGAAATAAATATTAACTGCAGTGATTTATTTCAAATCCAAAGTAGGTTAAACACGTCTATGCGTAAAACGAAAACAAAACAAATTATTCCATGAAATAGAAACAAAAAAAAAGTGGTGGGGGTGGGGGTGGGGGAAGTTCTGCTGTGCGCATGCGCAGGTTTGTGTTTCAAATTCACGCTATGTAGAGTTTGTCAGCGCTGTCGTTCTCTCAGGGTTGGAAGTTAAAATAAGCGTCACAAGCAAGTTATATGCTTGAATTTCCTCTCTTTCTGCAGGGGTATGTACTCGTTGATTCTCACCCTCTTGCTCGTAACACCCTCCCACCTCTTTTAGAAGCAACCGTCACAAATTGCAACAAGCAGCCCAGCCGAATTTTCTTTTCTCCACAATGTTGTAGTGTTCCCACTAAACCTTACAAAATGCTTAATATAAATTACGAAAAATGAAACTCCTGTTTCTGCACTGCTCATCAATTTTCTTACACGAGCGTGATGGAATGAAAGTATATAGGGGATGGAAAAAAAGTGGGGGTGCTGTCGTAACTTATAAATAGTTAACTTTGAAATGACTAGGAAACAAATTTGATAGAATTTTCTAAGTTGTGTCTGTTCGAAGTTATGTGTTTCTAACTTATGATAGTACTAAGTTGTGTGTTTATACGTTATGATCGTTCTAAGTTACGGAATCCTAAGTTATGAAGTTTCTAAGTTATGTGGGTCTTATTGGTAAAGTAGTTTTTTATGTTGTGGCATATGTTTTCATATGGTCTTACANAAGTTTCTAAGTTATGTGGGTCTTATTGGTAAAGTAGTTTTTTATGTTGTGGCATATGTTTTCATATGGTCTTACATTCAGCACCTGCCTATCTTCTTTCGAAGCTAGATGCAGAAGGAGAGCAGTCTTGATGAGGAGTTCCCTTTATATCTTTCTGTTTTTAGAAATCCCATTATTCTGCTTTCTTCATTCCCTAGTAGATGGCATTNCAGGAGTTCCCTTTATATCTTTCTGTTTTTAGAAATCCCATTATTCTGCTTTCTTCATTCCCTAGTAGATGGCATTACCTAGAAGAGCGTGAGTTCATCGATGATTACAACATAATGAGCAAAACAGATTGGCTGACGAGTGGCCTAGAAGTTCTGTGCTTTTTGTCTACAGATGTCTCCATTTTAGTATTATAATAAACGGCCATGCATCGCCGCACACTCAGAAAACATTTTGGTGTGGCAGAAATTAATTTCCTCACTCATAAGAGGGAAAATGTAATTACACAGTCAATAAACCACCTTTAAAGTATATCCTTCGAAAAAAAAANTTCCTCACTCATAAGAGGGAAAATGTAATTACACAGTCAATAAACCACCTTTAAAGTATATCCTTCGAAAAAAAAATGTATTATAATTCTTCCAGAAGCTTTCTAGCATCTTTTTGTATACTGTAATGCGACTTAATTCACTCNAAAAAAAAATGTATTATAATTCTTCCAGAAGCTTTCTAGCATCTTTTTGTATACTGTAATGCGACTTAATTCACTCACAGGGTTATGTTGACGTACAATCTTAGACTAGCATGAGGAGTCCTAAAGGGACACCTCAGGGGTTATTTTTAATGATATAATAAGGTAGGAAAAAAATCGTCTTAGTTTTAGTAATAGGCTGTTTAAATATATTTAGGTATTTCTGACAATTACCATCTTATTATGAATAAGTAAAAGCCGGCCAGTGTTGGCTCTGCTGACACTCACTGGCAACTTATATTTTTCTTAATCCACTGGGGATTCAGTTTCTAAGAATGGGGGTGATGTGCAAACATTACTCTGGGGACGTCCCGCCCCTCTCTTTTAGTATTGTCTTTGCCTACTAATAAAGAACATGGTTTCCACACATCTGTCTCCTGTACAATTTTCTGATAATGCATGCAACAATTTTTTTAAATTTTTCCCTGTCGAAAAGGCTTTTACGGTGCCTATGCCGGTTTTTTCCCCTTTCTCTTCTTAGTATANCGTCCCGCCCCCTCTCTTTTAGTATTGTCTTTACCTACTAATAAAGAACATGGTTTCCACACATCTGTCTCCTGTAGAATTTTCTGATAATGCATGCAACAATTTTTTTAATTTTTCCTGTCGAAAGGGCTTTTACGGTGCCTATGCCGGTTTTTTCCCCTTTCTCTTCTTAGTATAGCAGTTTAGCAATATGTACAGTTAGGGAGGTTTTCATGGCCAAAATCTGGCCATGGCAGCTCAATCCCTTTCTGCCGAGATGCAGGTCTCCTTGCATGATTTCCTTCCCTTGTAGGCGTATGGGGCTTAGCCCCGGGACGCACTTAACTCCCGTCACTACCGCGGACTCAAAGATAAAACTTAGTTTTAGAGTAAGTTAGAAAAAAAATCTCACAGGGCAGCCTTGGTTTCGCGAAACGCATATACTTGTATTGCATATACAGTATCCNAAGCATATACTTGTATTGCACATACAGTATCCTCAACCCAAGATACCTCATAGTTGAATTATACACTATACATAGTTGGAAATAAAATGTTATATCATTAAATGCATTACACACCAATATGTTAAGGATCATTTAATTATATATCCTTTACCTAAAATTACCGGTCCAGTTCTCCATGTAAAAAAAATATTTGCTGAAGATACGGATCCCTGTTCCTGAAGGAAAAAAAAACAAAATTATTTGGATTGTAAGTTTTACAGTATATACAAAGAAAAATGTCTCTTGCATGAATAAAGGAAGGAAAATGACATATTTTATGTCTCTGGATAACAGTTTCAATATGTCAGTCCTTGTGACTGATATCACCAATTTATTAATTTATTTATGGTTCATCACTTTTTACGTAATGTTACTCTTCACTTCGTTGTTAGTTTACAGCAAGGTGAACTTGTAACTATCATTTGAGTATATTTTTAAGGAGAGGTAACAAAATTTTGCTGTGTTTACCATTCAAATGCTGTAATTAGTGTTGTTTTATTGATACAAAATATGTTATTTATTGCCAAACTTAAATTTTTTATAACAGAAAAACTATCAATTTCAGTATATATATATATATATATATATATATATATATATATATATATATATATACACACTGAAGAGCCAAAAAAACTGGTACTCCAGCCTAATTTCGTGTAGGGCCCCACGAGCACGCAGAAGTGCCGCAAAATGACATGGCATGGACTCGACTAATGTCTGAAGGTATGCAGGAGGCAATTCAAACCATGAATCCTGCAGAGCAGTCCACAAATCCATAGGCGTGCAAGGCGGTGGAGATCTCTTCTGAACAGCACGTTCCATGGCATCCCAGATATGCTCAATAATGTTCATTTCTCGTGATTTAGGTGTCCAATGGAAGTGTTTAAATTCAGAAGAATGTTCCTGGAGCCACTCGGTAGCAACTCTCGACATGTGGGGTATCGCATTGTCCTGCTGGAATTGTCCAAGTCCGCCGGAATGTACAATGGACATGAATGGGTGCAGGTTATCGGACAGGATGTTTACGTATCTGTCNATTGTCCAAGTCCGCCGGAATGTACAATGGACATGAATGGGTGCAGGTTATCGGACAGGATGTTTACGTATCTGTCACCTGTCAGAGTCGTATCTAGACGTATCAGGGGTCCAATTTCATGCCAACTGCACACGCTCCATACCATGACAGAGCCTCCACCAGCTTGAACAGTACCCTGTTGACATGTAGGGTCCATGGATTCATGAGGATGTCTCCATACCCACACACATCCATCCACCCGATACAATTGGAAACGAGACTCGTCAGACAAGGCAACGTGTTTCCAATCATCAACAGTCAAATGGCAGTGTTGGTGGGCCTGGGCGAGGCGTAAAGCTTTGTGTCGTGCAGTCAACAACGTTACACGAGTGGGCCTTCAGCTCCGAAAGCCCATATAAATTATGGTATGTTGAATAGTTCGTACGCTGGCACTTGTTGATGCCCCAGCATTGAAATCTGTGCCAATTTGAGAAAGGGTTGCACATCTGTCATGTTTAATGATTCTCGTCAGTCGTCGTTTGTCCCATTTGTTCACGAGCTTTTCCGGCTATAGCGATGTCGAAAATTTGATGTTTTACCGGATTCGCGATATTCACGGTACACTCGTGAAATGGTCGTACACGAAAATCCAAATTTTATCGCTACCTAGGAGAGGCTATGTCCCATCTCTCGTGCGCCGACTATAACACCACGTTCAAACTCACTTAAATATTGATAACCTGCCATTGTAGCTGCAGTAACCGATCTAGCAACTTTTCATGACGCTTGTTGTCTTATATAGGCGCTGCCGACCGCATCGCGTTACTCTAATTGGTACCACACCTCTGTTATTTGCATACNCTCGTGAAATGGTCGTACACGAAAATCCAAATTTTATCTCTACCTAGGAGGGGCTATGTCCCATCTCTCGTGCGCCGACTATAACACCACGTTCAAACTCACTTAAATATTGATAACCTGCCATTGTAGCTGCAGTAACCGATCTAGCATTTTTTCATGATGCTTGTTGTCTTATATAGGCGCTGCCGACCGCATCGCGTTACTCTAATTGGTACCATACCTCTGTTATTTGCATACGCACGCCTATACCAGTTTTTTTTGGCTCTCCAGTGTATGTATGTGTGTGTGTGTTGTAAATTTGCTTTGCACATTTACAATCAGTTCGATTACCTGGGTAGTTTAAATCTTAATGGCGATTTGAGAAAAAATATATACTAGTGGGCCAATCACTTGGCTTAAAGGTTTAGAGCTTCTGGCTAGTGGGCCAGGGGTCCCAGGTCATCATAAATCTTATTTCCATATTCCCAAATGCAGGCATAGGGTGATTTCTTCGCTTAGAATGTTCCCCAACACTCCGTGCTGATCGACGTCTCACGACCACCTCGTGTGCTCTCTCGCGACGACCTGGATGTAAAGGATGCTTTGTAGCGCCACGACCAGTTCAAAACCTGGAGCGACCATAGGCAAAAATTCGTGAAGTGTATTGTTTGGTCTGCCATTGAGGTACCTGCCACTCGCTAAATTGCAGTTTATTCGTATAACATTGACCAAGATGTATACAGCGCATGTCGACTTGTGTTTTTTTAGGCTCGAACCCCAGCATCGTTCCAATGGAATCCGGTTTCGTAAAGTCAATATCTTCGCTACATCTGATGACTCTCTTTAGAGTACTGGGATTCCCATGTAGTTCAAATTCTGTGTCGGGGGAAAGCGAATCTTCAAAGTACCTTGTATGTTGCCTATTTCATAAGAGCTTTCACTGTGATATGTATCATCGTGGGACTAACCAAGACATGTGTTATGTTGAGTTAGCTGGAAGAACTGAAAGCTCTTCGGTTCGAGAACATGTACATTTAGTCTAAATCACTCCAAAAACNCTTTAGAGTACTGGGATTCCCATGTAGTTCAAATTCTGTGTCGGGGGAAAGCGAATCTTCAAAGTACCTTGTATGTGGCCTATTTCATAAGAGCTTTCACGTGACTCTCTTCATGCCGGGTACTGTGATATGTATCATCGTGGGACTAACCAAGACATGTGTTCTGTTGAGTTAGCTGGAAGAACTGAAAGCTCTTCGGTTCGAGAACATGTACATTTAGTCTAAATCACTCCAAAAACCGAAAAACCAGCGAATAACACAAGTATTGCAAGTCATGGTTGGTGTTGGTTATTTCCCTTAGAGCGACATCCAAGTCATCATGCCACAGAACGAAGCTCTTCGAAACTCGGTATTTGTCTTTGATGACATTGCCTGCGAGATGCAGAAGTGCATCCAGGAGTACTTTAACATTGGACAGTATTTGAAGTTGGACTGTGTTTACCTCGGCCAGACTTATTCATGCATACCCAAACAGTTGCTCTGCGAAAATGCTAATGTGTTGGTGCGGTTTCGCATGGACGATATGAAGTAACATGTTTACAATTATCGCATAAATAAAGACATTATATTTTCAGATTGCAACAGCCTGTGTACCATTTGCTGGAAAGATAATTGTATTTTTTACAATCATTAAGGACTGTCCCTTATATAATGGATGGTAGGGGAGGGTGTGGCACTTTGAACCACAGGCTTACGTTCTTTTATTTTGACGTTTTTACGCTAGATGTCTCTACTGCAGAATCAACACATGTCAGGTATATGACGCACCATAAGTTTAACCATATAGTGTTTACTGTTACAATTTTAAATCTTTTCGTCCAAATTTGACAGTTGAAGTAACTTTTACAGGTAAGTTAACAGTTTCTGTATACTCTTATCATAGTAAGAATCATTAATCTTTGTAACTGAATAGATAGTATATGATTAATAGCACTCTCTTACGTAACCTTTAGTTTCATTGTTCCTAGATGTCGGNTTTCGCTGGAGAATATATCAAACGGCTTAAAAAACAGGAATCTGGCCAGTTAACTCCAAAATATTTTCCGATGATGTATTCCTTGCAGCGGGAGTCTTCATGAGTTACAATCCTACCGAGAACCTTGTTCCAAAAAGTCCAGTCCATGATGANCCTTGCAGCGGGAGTCTTCATGAGTTACAATCCTACCGAGAACCTTGTTCCAAAAAGTCCAGTCCATGATGACACACAGCTCGTGGATACCGAAGACGATATGAATGAACCCTCGACATTCGTTAAAGATACTACCACCAATGACACAAGTTATAGTGAGATAATCCAAATACGTCCATTGCCAAAGCGAAAGGCCGTCGAGTAGTCAAAACCTCCCGCGAAAAGGGTGGTCGTTGGTTGCAAACTTATTACGAGCTCACCTGAGAAAGTCAATGCGCTTGAAAAGCAGAAGCAGAAAATGGCAAAACATAAATCACCTGCTGCTTAAAACCCGTTACGAAACAGAGAGCTCTTTATTGCCCAGAGCGGACACGACAGTTCAGACGATAACATCGAAAATGAAGGTTTCACTATGACTGAGGACTCAAGTGATAAATATGAAGAGGACTTCGATGATGATACTATAAAACTTACACAGTTGACATCAAAAGAGCCGGAAAGCGGTGACTTTGCCCTGATAAGACTAACTCCATTAAATTCCAAAAGTAATGGCGTGTATTATGTTGGACAAGAAATCGATAAAATGAAAGAAGACAACGAACAGCTATACGAGGTTGAATTTTACCGACAATCACGTAAAATGACTGGNAAATCGATAAAATGAAAGAAGACAACGAACAGCTATACGAGGTTGAATTTTACCGACAATCACGTAAAATGACTGGTCGGTTCTTTAAACTAGAAAGCGATGATATCCTATTCCAACCTTCTCCACATATTGTGATGTGTCTTCCAAAGCTGACCATGACTGGTGGCACCAAGAGGGTTCAATATCTGCTGCAATTTAGTGTGGACCTGAGTCAGTATAACTGCCAATAAATGTGTTTATTCTTGATAAGTAACATAGGTTTAAGGTGCCCCTCCATATGGTTCNAGTCAGTATAACTGCCAATAAATGTGTTTATTCTTGATAAGTAACATAGGTTTAAGGTGCCCCTCCATATGGTTCACATTTTTATTTGGAAATTAAGTTTAACCAGGTTCTTGATATACTAATCCATTTGTTTTCTATTTTTCATTTACTATTGAATTANATTAAGTTTAACCAGGTTCTTGATATACTAATCCATTTGTTTTCTATTTTTCATTTACTATTGAATTAAACTTATGCTTAGTATACAAATTGTTTGATTAGTTTTATTATCCAGGTTTTTACGAATATTTTTCTCTAAACATGATCAAGGTGCCCCACTCTCCCCTACCAAAGGGGATTCGATCAATTCATCATCGACCAACAAGAATAAGTTATAATGTATTCAAATTCGGGCAAAGTATCCTCAAGCGGCATCTTAGCAAAGACAATGATGTAAATTGTCTTGTATCAAGAAACGATGGAACTTATAATGCTGATAGAATAATAATTTGAAATGTTGGTGAAACCGAACAAGACGTTTGGGTTCCAGTATCTATTATCGAGGGTGACTAGTATCGCCCTCGATACTAGTAATTGCATCATTTTGTAAATGCAAAGTATGTTGAACGAACNAAATTCGGGCAAAGTATCCTCAAGCGGCATCTTAGCAAAGACAATGATGTAAATTGTCTTGTATCAAGAAACGATGGAACTTATAATGCTGATAGAATAATAATTTGAAATGTTGGTGAAACCGAACAAGACGTTTGGGTTCCAGTATCTATTATCGAGGGTGACTAGTATCGCCCTCGATACTAGTAATTGCATCATTTTGTAAATGCAAAGTATGTTGAACGAACAACAAACATTCTTTCAGAACTACCTGTCTGAGCTCGGGGCGAAGATGGATCGTGTTAAGACCGAGATCCTCTGCGATATAATGGCCATGGATGACCACATAGGTGTTCAAATGAAAATTACTGACAGATTGAATTTTGCATCTGTGCAAAATAAAGAGAATCTTAATATGCTGAAAGATTTCATAGAGCACACATTCACTATATCGTTTTCCCACCTTACCAGGAAAAAGGAAATTCACTTTCACAGCAGGGACATATTGAATGTCTAAGAATGCTGGACTACGATCGAAAGTATTTTGGTGAAGATCCATGATTAAACCTATAAAAGAGAGCAACAGTAAACATTTTTATTCAGTGCGATGTCGGACATTGCTAACGACCTGCCTCGGACGATACAGTATGTTTGCTCGAAGTATTTGCTCACCAAGAGAGCCAAACTTTCGCACGACTTTATAAATGAAGACATTTTTAAGCCTAGTGTGGTCGATGGCCCAGGGGGCCCTGGATACCTGTGTCAACTTGACGCTACTCGCCACCAGTGGTGTACAGGATGGTTCGTAGAGTACGAGTTTCCTCTCTGGTGCAGACTATGGGCGCCTTGGATGTTGAATAGGGATAAACTTAATAACTTGGTATCTCAGTTAATGTTAAAAAAAGTTTATGATTTACCGGAAAAACATACATATTTACTGACCCTGCACGGCTGTACGCTGGCAAGTTGGGAGCCTTAAAGGTGGCTTAAATTACTGCTTCCGATGTCGTGAGGGAACGCTAGGTGTCAGGTTATGTCCCTTGAGCGACGACATTTGTACTTAGCTGTTTGTCTGTTGCGGTTGTTCCGGCGATAGGTTGAGATTTGGTTAGCTGGGCGGCCCTTCATGGGCCTTCGGATGCAAGATTGACCGTACCACCTGAGTCGAGCTTCTTCGGAGCTAACTCTTCGGTCTCGATGACAGCTCTCCACAACAGAATGTACCCGGGTTCTCTCCTCGACAACTCCCCTGTATGACTGACTGTCTCTCGTCTCGGTGTGGCGCCCCTCATTGTGGCCACCACTCGACTCCCGCTCTCGGNTCCCCTGTATGACTGACTGTCTCTCGTCTCGGTGTGGCGCCCCTCATTGTGGCCACCACTCGACTCCCGCTCTCGGCGTCGCATAACTTACTCACTTTGTGTCCCGGAGTGGTGCTCCTGGCGAGCCGCCCCCTGACTGCCACCTTTTAGCGCAGCTGCCGAACTGACCTCTTCCTCCACATGTAGGGACTTTTTAACTCCTCCTCGGTCACACTCCAGANTTTTAGCGCAGCTGCCGAACTGACCTCTTCCTCCACATGTAGGGACTTTTTAACTCCTCCTCGGTCACACTCCAGAACCTCACACGTATCTCACTCTGGGGGAAGGCAAGGGAGGGCGGGGACCGCTACCATCTGTCAAACACGGTCAGCCCTTCTTACTCGTCTAACTAGAGGTGTGTCGGAGAAACTCTAGCTGATTTCTGCATTACCTCGGCACATGCCCATGTTCTCACGCGTTTTGTTCAGGGAAGGGGGACCNAGAAACTCTAGCTGATTTCTGCATTACCTCGGCACATGCCCATGTTCTCACGCGTTTTGTTCAGGGAAGGGGGACCCGCAGCCATACTGCCAAACACTGTCAGCCCTTTTCTCGGCATGTGTCCATGCTCTCACGTGCTTTACTCGGTGCGTCGGGGATTTGCTAGCTGAACTCTGCATTATCTTGGCACGTGTTAACTGCCTGTCCACCCCCCCCCCCTTTTCTACATCCTTGGCAGGTCTAGCCACGTGGCACATATCACGCTGCACGTGTCTACTGGGGGGCCCTAAGCTGGGGATACTGGTATAAGATAGTGGGGGTGTGACAGCGGCGCTTCTATACTAATAATATGCAGCATGCGTCAATTCCACCTTGCCGGTGCGATGCTGACACACCTGCGCCAAGGTGTCGCTTGCCTTGTGCCTCTTTCTTGCTGCCCTTCTGTGGGTTTCTATGCGCGGCCGTTCGCTCGCTGTCGCGGTTTGTCTCTCATGGGCGCCATGTGGCCAGGGGCGGCTTATCTCGTAACCTCTCTCTCTTCCTCCTTTCTCGTCCTACTCTGCTCGGCCAGCGGTTCGTCGCTCAAGGTCCCACGTCTCCAATGGTTATCAGGCGTGCTGAACTGTCTGTTAATAGGAATAGGGGTTTTTAACCTGGGCTCTGCGGTAAACAAAAACACATCTGGAGGGCTGGCTATTTACAAGGTACATTTTTACTCAACAATGTCGCAGGCCGTACAAACACTGGGGGCTAGAATTCAACACTTCTAATTATATTGGGGCAGTTAAAAAAAACTTAATTCACTTAATCCACGGCATTTGGGGTTAGCACAAAAGCTGACGGACTGTCATAGGGCCCATTTCTGCCTTGGACAGCATGTTACTTGTCAAGTTTTAACCTCATTTTAGACTACATGCTGGTATGCTAATTATTTAAACTCGCTAAAACAACAAACAGGGTGACAAAATCGTCTCGGATTCCCTTACATAATTACATAATTACAAACATATTAAAACCCTTATATCACTACATGCCCTAAGTGATCCATCCAGATCACAATACTATTAACTTATGTCTTTTCGGTTTCTGCCACCCTGGTAAGTCGGGGGCTTTCTTGAACAGTGACAAACAAGTTAGGGTGGCAGACGGGCGGTAATTGGCAAGGCTACTTGGTAGATGTTACGTGTAGTGACATGGTTTACTGTTATGGTGGCACGTAGGTCACTCAAAGAAAAAAACACTCTTATCTTACTAGCCTGGAAACCCTGTTCCTGAGTTCAAACTAATGTCCTGCACTCTCTGCCGCTTATACGAGTGGTCTTACGGTGGGCGGAAATAAACACACTATTACCCTGCCAAAATAAACACACTATAATTCGGCTGATGGCCTATATTATTAACTCACGCATGTTACACACTGGTACCAGCATCTGGCCGTTCGAGGCTCTGGGACGTCCAGCCTTTTGTAGTCGCACTTATGTTTCGGCGTCCGGTTCGGGCACCCCGCCGTAGTTCTCTCAGCGGGTGACATGAGGTAAACAAACTTACCTCATGACACACAGAGTCTGTCTCCATCGGGTTAATGGGGCACCTCGCCCTGCCCACACTGGGACCTTGACAGCGAGGGTGGGGGTGGGGGTACTTCATCATCCCCTCATCCTGGTGTTTTGAGGCCATCTCCGGACTGCTGCGCGCTCATCATCGGGTTGGCTGTGGACCCCCGGTACTCCCTCGCCTTTCTGATATTTGCTCGGGTTCGGTTCTCTGTCGGTTTATTTCTCTTCTGCTCCCTCACTCGCAGTTTTCTTTCTTATTAGCTATCACCTACTTTCTCTTCCTCGTTCGCATCCTGACTCCATTTGCATCCTCCTTCTCGCTTTCCTCGTCCGTTCTCACCAACTCTCCCGCTCGGCCATTCCCTTTTGCTTGACTTCTTTCGCTTGCTTCTTCTCGGTTGCTCTTCTGTTCTCGCGAGTACTTTCGGCCCGGTAAGCGTGTCTCACTGGTGCCCCTCGTACCATTATCGGCCGCCATATNTTCTGTTCTCGCGAGTACTTTCGGCCCGGTAAGCGTGTCTCACTGGTGCCCCTCGTACCATTATCGGCCGCCATATTTACTCGGGTGTCCTTGGAACTCTGCCTGAGATAGTGCTGGGAGTTGTGTGGCTTATCGCTTATGCCAGCTATCTCCATGTCATTGTCCACCATCCGGTGGACTAGTGGCCTACTTTTCCTACTTTCTGTTCCTTGTTCACTTTCATCTCGTCCTCTCGCCCGCTCCGCTCTAATTTCCCTTCGCTTCTTTTCCCCGTTCCCTTTCGGCCTCCATTCGCTCTCCATTTTGCGTTTGCTCTTCCTGCTCTCTCATTCTCTTTCGTCCGCATTCCCGCTACCTTACGCTCCTCACTAATCTCCCTTCGCTTCCACGCCCTCATCTCCCACTCGCACATGCTCTCTTGCTATCTCTTTTCGGCTTGTACTCGTAAATTCCTAGTCTGCTGGCCCAGTAAAATTTTGACTCATCCCGAGCTTAAAGGGTTATTAAGCGCCACAGGGTTTTAGTCTCCACCAAGTCGTATTCATCCTGACTAGCTCAGTAGGGGCGAGACCCCTTCTCTCGGGTATAGTCTGGTCCTTGTTTTCTGCCTACACAGAATTCACTACGCCCCATGTTGGTCGCCAAAATAACTTGACACTACTCGCCACCTGTGGTGTACAGGATTGTTCGTAGGTTAAGAGTGACCACTCTAGTGCAGACTATGGGCACCTTAAATGTTGAACAGGGGTAAACTTAATTAATTAAGTTCATGTTAAAAAAATTATATTTTACCGGAAAAACATAAGTATATAATGACCCTGCGAGACTGTACCCTGGCAAGTTTGGAGCCTTAAGGGCAGCTTAAATTACTGCTTCCAATGTCGTTGGGGGAATACTAGGTGTCGGGTAATGTCCCTTGAATGACGACATTTGTACTTAGCTGTTTGTCTGTTGAGGTTGATCCGGCGATAGGTTCAGGTCTGGTTAGCTGGGCAGCCCTTCACTGGCCTTCGGCTCGTTCTACCTGGCATGGTGGACTCAGCTACTTCTTCGGAGCTGACTCTTCGGTCTCGATGATGTCTCTCCACAATGGACTGTTCTGGGGTTCTCCCCTCGACAACTCCCCGATACGACTGACTGTCTCTCCTCTGCGTGGTGCCCCTCATTGAGGCCACCACTCGACTCCCGCTCTCGGCATTGCACGACTAACTCACTTCGTGTTCCGGGGTAGTGCTCCTGGCGAGTCTCCACCCAGCTGCCGCCTTTCGGTGCAACCACCGAACAACTGACCTTTTCCTCCACATGTCGGAACTTTTTAACTTCCCCACGGTCACACTCAAGATCCTCACACATGTCTTACACGGGTGGGAAGGGAAGGGAGGTGGGGGCCTGTGGCCATCTGCCAAACACTGTCAGCCCTTCTTACTCATCTACCAAGAGGTGTGTTGGTGAAACTCTAGCTGATATCTGCATTACTTTGGCATTTGTCCATGTTCTCACTTGTTTTTCTTGGGGAGGGGGAGTGCCTGCGGCCAAACTGCCAAACGCTGTCAGCCCCTTTCTTGCACGTGTCCATGTTCTCATGTGTTTTACTCGATTCATTGGCAATTTGCTATCTTAACTCGGCATTACCTCGGCAACTGTTAACTGACTGTCCGCCCCCTAGCCATGGCTGGCCAGGCCTCGCAGCACGTGTCTACTGGGGAGCCCCACACAGGCGATACTGNAACTCACTTCGTGTTCCGGGGTAGTGCTCCTGGCGAGTCTCCACCCGGCTGCCGCCTTTCGGTGCAACCACCGAACTGACCTTTTCCTCCACATGTCGGAACTTTTTAACTGCCCCAAGGTCACACTCCAGATCCTCACACATGTCTTACATGGGTGAGAAGGGAAGGGAGGTGGGGGCCTGTGGCCATCTGCCAAACACTGTCAGCCCTTCTTACTCATCTAACAAGAGGTGTGTTGGTGAAACTCTAGCTGATATCTGCATTACTTTGGCATTTGTCCATGTTCTCACTTGTTTTTCTTGGGGAGGGGGAGTGCCTGCGGCCAAACTGCCAAACGCTGTCAGCCCCTTTCTTGCACGTGTCCATGTTCTCATGTGTTTTACTCGATTCATTGGCAATTTGCTATCTTAACTCGGCATTACCTCGGCAACTGTTAACTGACTGTCCGCCCCCTAGCCATGGCTGGCCAGGCCTCGCAGCACGTGTCTACTGGGGAGCCCCACACAGGCGATACTGGTTATGATGGCAGGGTGTGACAGCGGCACTTATACACTAATAATATGCGGCATGCATCAAGTTTAAAGATGAAGTTGGTACGCACTTAATATTACACTACTTATGCACATTGACCTTGTGGCGAGACTGTAGGCCGTATTGTACACCTCAAATTTATTAGAAAATTTGTGGGTGGTACTACAAGGAGTGAAGCACTCTATGTGTCCTGGAGGACAATTAATCACTTAATTTTGTAAAGCTGTGTACTCACATACTTGATTACATGTTAAAGAAGTGGGAATGTGAATAATAAAATAAACGGAGCCAGCATTTACGGCCTTCAGGTGACCTTTGCGTGAAAATGACCTAAGTCAGCATGGTGTTATGTGAATGCGCAGTGAGAGTGCAGGTGGTACTCCCCTCAGTACTGAAAATAAATCAAAGGTTCCGGTTAAATGTGTTACCATTGTAATGAACTGAGATCAGCCTAATTGATGGTACCGAGGGGCCTCGCGGATCGTACGACAACGCTGACTGTATGGCTCGGATGCAGAGACAAACTGTACAAATTGCATCGGCTTCCGTCACAAGTGGCGTGAACTGACGTCAAACACTTAATGTTAAAACATGACATAAGCACTATATGGTGACAACCCCGTTGATTAATAAATGTCTGTTAAGGTTGATGTTCTGAAGTAGACAGGATAGGGAGTGTCATTGCACTAAATGAAATGTTACTATAATGGAGGCCTTTATAGACAGTCTCCTTTTATGAAAACACAATTACTCTCTTACAAATATACATTGGATACACTTTTACTGTTTCATGTGAAAAGTCTCTATATTACATTTCCTTTGACATGTTTGTAATTCACTGGCTACAGTGTTGCTAGGTGGCTGTCTCCTGAACAGATAGATGTGTCCACCTGGGCAAAGAAGTGTGGGTTGCCATGCTCGATTTCTCTTAATACAATAAAATCCACACCTGACTGTAGCTTTGAATGAGATGAGTTGTGTGATATGTATAGNCTATATTACATTTCCTTTGACATGTTTGTAATTCACTGGCTACAGTGTTGCTAGGTGGCTGTCTCCTGAACAGATATATGTGTCCACCTGGGCAAAGAAGTGTGGAATGCCATTCTCGATTTCTCTTAATACAATAAAATCCACACCTGACTGTAGCTTTGAATGAGATGAGTTGTGTGATATGTATAGAAAAATGCTGTGCACTATTGGTCACACTTTGGGGCACTTAACACTTCAGCTTCCACCTACATGCCATTTGACACCACTTGGTTCTTACATCGTATGTCGCGGCGCGAGCTGCTACGATGTAACGACCAATGGCCCATGCATCGAACAGCTGTGGCTTTGGGGTAAACACCATTTCGGATAGCCTACTAATTTATTAGAGTTACAACTTGTAATAAATACCTGTTGGCAAGATGGCGCAAGTTCCGTTCCTGTCAAACCTGCATTACGCACTTTTGGCCTGATGTTGCTGGTGCAGCCTGGCGTAGCTTGTGCAGTTGATGTGACTGCAGTGGTCAGAGTGGGCACTAGGAGCTCTTGGATGCGTGGTTCACATTAAGCCCATTTCTCATCATCTCAATTTACTTAGGGAGAGTAATGCAGTACCTGTAGTCGTGAAGACCGAAGTAGACGATACTGCTGATCCTATGAAGGAGAAATATGATAACATACAGATGGATCAGCACGATGGACCGAATACTGATTTACCACAAAAGAGAATGGAATGGAAGAGATACCTCAAATCCAATGCTCTGGTTCGCCAGTACCTACAATATTACACATCTTGCAATAATGATATGATGTTGATGAAATAGAGTTTAAACCTAGCGGGATCATCCAAGTAGGGGATTACAAGATGCCTGCAACCCCCAGCTTTACTAAGTTCTGTTTCGCAAGGAGCGCAGAGAGTTTACAGAATCCGACCTGCTGGAATACAAGATGTTGCTCGACCTTATGCATACGCTTTACTAAGTTTGCGATCAGAGAGAGAGGCTTAAAAGGACAAAGATCATGAAAAAATTGACATTCTTGCAGTCTTATTGAGCAGATTGGCACTGAAAAGGAGCGATGTTTTGATGAATATTGACAACGACAAGAACATCGACTACATATTTAGGATGACCCGAATGAGCTTGTCGACAGGTTGCAGCTACTGGCCGCTCTGCAAAGGGTTGGAAATTACTCCCACACCAATGAGTTAATTTCAATGATGGAAGAACTGTGGAATGGAGGCTACATGCAATGAGTAATCTGGGAATCGCCAATGAACTGCATGCATACATAAAATGCAACTACTGTCATCGCAAGGTCATTATTTGTGGGATGAAAGATATGTTTCAAGCCTACCTCTTCGAGATGATAGGATATGGACGGGTCAACACGTTGACTTTCATCAATGCATATAACAAATTCGCCTAGGCCAGGACAGTCAAGACGAATAATGCACTATATGTCGCTGAGGCCATGGCAGATGTATTGCACAAAGACGGTTCCTCATATCATCTACAAACCGGCCAGGACAAGCAATGAAAAGTTCAAGGCCTTGATGAAAAAACATAACAAACCATTTTTTCTCATACATCAATCTCAAAGCATCTATCGTCGAGAAGTTCAACGGGACTCTTGAAGGGCAAGATTTGGAGACATTTCGCTGTGAATGGCAACTAGAAGTGGTTGGATATACTCCCAAATCTCTTTCGCGAGTACGATTCTACATTTCATTATACAACTTACATGGAACCCAAATATGTAAGACAACTCATTGCTTCAGACCATGCACACTATTCTGAAGAGTAGGGACCCACACAAGCCTAAAGCCAAGTTTGGCAAGGAAGGGTTCACTGCAAATTGGAGCCCAGAACTCTTTTGTGAGACGTATATGCATCTATGCTCCGAGGACCTACTTTCTCCATTATCTCAATAATGTTCCCATTCATGGTGGTGTCTGCAAAGGAGAGACCCAACCTACACATACAGTGTATTTGGCCGAGAAGGTGCTGAAACGATGTATTGGACAGTCGCATGTAAAGTGGAAGGGTTTCCTGGAAGGCAATGGCGAATCACCGCAAAATTATCACACCATACCTCGGTCGCAGTTCTCAACACCTGAAGTCGCCTGGGAATGCACCAACCTTCGGGCTGCCTGACCATTAATCCTCATCCTCATCAACATCATCAATAGGAAATACAAAACCAACTGGCCGACATACATGTAGTGGTAAATTTTGGAACCCAGGGAATGGCGATAAACCACGCCTTCCACGTGTGCAGTGGCAGAAGACATTTTTAACCTACGAATTAACCTGCAAGTGCACTGCTTAGCTTCCCAACAAAAAAAACTTCCTAAATATTAAAAATCCATGAATCTCAGGAAATATGGTGTCACAAAGCAGACAACTGTAAAGTATTTTCATGATCTTCGTCATTTTCACAAGCCAAAACTTCATGAAACTTACTGTAGTCGCAAATAACTGCCCCATATTCAACATTCCATGATCCATCGCACACCTTCGTTGACACACATTGTAGTAAAGTAATTACCACTATCGCCTCAATTTCGAAAAATGTATGAACAAAAAGCACTTGAGGCCTAAAACTCGTCTATGTACAAAGGCATAGGACTGTTATATCTTTAAATGAAAAGCATGATCTTATACTAGATGTGACACCATTGTCACATAGATTTTTAAAATATGTATGAAGCATCAGTGGTTTCTTAAAACTTTTTTCATTTGTCGTTGTTACCTTCCAAAGAATTGGGTAGGATGACAAAAAACATTTTTGTGAACCGACTGGAGCTTAACTTTAAACATTATGACCAATTATGAGTTAATTGTATTATAATGTTACAAGTTGAACATTGTAACTGCTCCATTAGGTTGTAAAACTACAGACAAAAAAAAAGAAGTATTTAACTGTTACCTTTTTGAATTTAAGTGTAAATCGTAATTGAGACTGTTTTATTAGAAATCCATTATTAAAAATCCATTATACCAGACACATTCATCAAACACAAAAATCCTAGGTTCAAGTATAGAACCTGTTATAAGGCCAAATTATATTTAAAAACCATGCACACTTATTTAGCAGATAAAATTATTTTTTGGAATTATTAATTCAGCTGGTATTTGGGATAATATATTTTGTTGAAAAGTGGTATCGTCATGAAGTGCTTGTAGTTTTTCTCTTTGGCATACAACAGAAAACTGAGTTTGTTTCGAGCACATCCAGATAAATACTGTGGCGTAAAAAAATTTTAATTTATTTTATTCAAAAATTATTATCTTGTGATAAAGAATATTTGTTGATGCAATCAATTCTCGTAACATCATCTTCGTTAGAGTGCTACAAACACACGCATTAGGGAAATCAGGACATCAGTAATGGTTTATGCTATAAATTGACTACATATTATGTGTTTCCTACTGAATGGTTTCTTCACTTCATTATTTGATCAATGCCCATTAGGTACATGGAGAATTAATTTCAACAGTCATTGAAAAGAACACAAACTAAACGTTTTACGACATTTTCAGTTGCCTAGCATATGGAAAACACCAGAGCAAGTAAGTAAACACGTTTTTAACGCAGTTATGGCCGTCTTATTATGGTGCTACTTCAAGCATACTTTGCATCTCCCATACACAAAGAGCATCATGAAACTAAACAGCTACATACTGAAAATAATTTCACATGGCTTAGGTTCCTCAATATATACGTCTCAGCTACGCATGCCACAAAGCCTTTTTCTGATGTGGCTCTTCCAAGCAAGGTAGTCTATGAGTAGTCTACCACTGAAGTGACTCTGTTTGCGGATTAATTCCAACTAATAAAGCGAAATATCAAATTTCTCTTAAAATATTAATAATAAGACCTATTCAGATTCAAATAAATATATTAAAACGAGAGAGGAACTTGTAATACTCGATTAAATTTACTTTACTGAACAATTATTTTACCTTTTCCTTAAGGTTTCTGTTGCCGGGTTGGGCACTGACTAGTACCTATACAACATTGGAAAACTAATTAAATAGAATTACGTTTTTAGAATGTGAATGCGAAATCTACCAGACTGCTATATTAAAATACTTCGTAGCTATCTGGATCACAGGACACTTTCCGACATATACATGCAGGAGTGCCTCAGGGGAGTATATTAGGCCCTATCCTATTTCATATATACATAAATGACCTGCTCAAGCCCGACAGACTGGTGCAATTTGAGTGCTATGCCGTCGACACTGTCATTTATTCGCTCTCGCGACCACGGTATGGCTAATTCATGCGCTTGGAACATTCCAGCAATTTTATACAAAATGGCTAATTAAAATAAACGTTGGCAAGAGCGACGCTATTGTCTTCATGCGCCAAAACATACCGTCGCCCGAATAACGCCCATAAACTACACTCTTTAACGAAATAATTCCCTACAAAAAAGTCGTAAAATACTTAGGCGTCCATATGGACAGAAAACTCACTTGGAAGGCACATATGGATGCCAAATGCGTGATTGCATATGCATGACTGTAAACTCTGTACCCTGTACTAAACAGACAAAGTACCATTGAAAGAACTACAGCTGTATCGCTCTACACAATGCTTATACGCCCATAATTAATTATGCTGCCCCCAAATTTGCACATGCAGCTAATACACATATAAAGCGACTTAAAATAATCCAAAATAAATGCCTTAGAATCGCGTCCGATGCGCCAAGGTACTGCCCAATAGCAGACTTGCATCATGAACTAAAAATTGAAAAATTAGAATATCACTGTGTCAAATTAGTACAAAAATTGTATACCTACTCGCAAATAGTGCTAATCCGAAAATACATAGCCTCGGGGATTATGGCCCCTAGGAAGCACAGAAATACAAGTGGCCAAAGAACACATTGGCCTAAACAAACCCAGAAGGCCCCAACCTGCAGGATAAGTGGTGTCACACTAACTCAAATTGCGAAGCACTATTCAACGTCACTTCGCTAAAAATGCTCCTGTATGCTCACAGAACAAGGCAAAATATACACCGCACAGCCTGGGACCTGTGAAGTACATTGCAACCCGACATTCACTACACACATGTGTTAGCTACTCCTCCCATCCGACAGCTGTGTGTATGCATGTCCCTACGCCACAGCTGAGTCCAAGGCGTAGGCATTGTGTGCTGTCTGCCTCAGCTGGTGTAAAGGCACACCTACACATCACACTCTCTACTACAGTAAAACATAAACTGCAAGCGATATAGGTATTAATAATTGGACACAGCATTCACCCTTCTTTCCCCTTCCTAAATTTTTCCTATTTTTTCATACTGGAATACTAATATTTTTTTTCCAGTGNCGCATTCACCCTTCTTTCCCCTTCCTAAATTTTTCCTATTTTTTCATACTGGAATACTAATATTTTTTTTCCAGTGATCCAAAAGATGGCTCTCATCTAACTGGAAGAATGTAAGTTCTTTCTCTCGTCATAAGGGCCACACAGAGCGACCCTAGTGAACAACTCAGCTCCGACATTACCCATTAAATACCACCCTGCATCACACCCACAAAAGTNCACAGAGCGACCCTAGTGAACAACTCAGCTCCGACATTACCCATTAAATACCACCCTGCATCACACCCACAAAAGTCTATCTTCGCAAACTAAACCTACCCTACTTTATTCCGCCCAAATGCAGTCAAAGGAATACATACATTATATAATCCGCGACTGTCGGCCAGATTTCCCAGTGCCCTCTCCGCTCTGCGCTGCGCTGGTTTGCTGTGCTCTTCCATCTAGACTCTTACACTTTCGGGGTGTGACCATTGATAAAATTNGCTCTGCGCTGCGCTGGTTTGCTGTGCTCTTCCATCTAGACTCTTACACTTTCGGGGTGTGACCATTGATAAAATTGCGGCCGTGTCACCAGACAACCCTGCTATAGCCGCGATGCATGCTTTATTTTAAACATAATAAACCNTGATAAAATTGCGGCCGTGTCACCAGACAACCCTGCTATAGCCGCGATGCATGCTTTATTTTAAACATAATAAACCTGACCTAAGGCGTGCTGGGCTTGCCCTGAGATGCAGCTCATTCTCCTACCGCCTTAGCTACTAACATGCATGCAGAAGGGCTGACAGAACTGTGAAGCTCGTTATGCTGCAGTAGCAGGATTTGGGATCTCGCTAGGAAGTTAATTGAAAAAAAAAAAAAAAACCTGCCAGAAGAGGCTATGGAGGCGGCACCTGTTGCTCCGAGACTGTGTTCAGTAGCGATGCTGAATTATGTAAAGCCCCCGAGCTAGCAGACGAACTAATGTATTTAGTGCAATTGATTGTCATTTGGACAACTCCGGGCCTCTCCCAAGCGAATAAAATGCACAGACAGATGGTCAAGAATATTGTGCAAAACAGTAAGGCAGCTACATTTCTTAATTCCAACACACAATTCTCTATTGGAATGTGCATGGCCTACGCAATAAAAAGGGCGAATTTATTGATTACTTATTTCATAAAACACAAAAATCTCGGTAGTAAACGAGACATATTTTAAGCCTAAAGATAAGTTCTCTGTCCCAGACTATACCATATACAGATGTGACGTTGCACAGAACATTGTCAGAGGAGGCGGAGTCTCCATTTTTATTCGCTATTTAATCGCTCACCACGAAATAATTTCCTCACACTGGAAGCAGTTGGCGTAGAACATAAATAAGGTCAACAAAAAACCAAACTGCCATAAATTTTTTGCCCCTCCAGAGCGCACTCTTGCGGCATCAGATCTAGGTATCGTAATTGATGTTGGCGTTTTTATTCTTGTCATTCGGGATATTAATGCTAAACATCCACACTGGCATTCGACACTATAACAACCAATGTCATGCTGTTACAAAGACATCAAACCTATCGGAACTATCAAGTTATGGCACCAACTAAGGCAACATTTAATATGCCAAATATCAATCAACACCCAGATATGCTTGATATTGTCATAAATAAACCGGCTCGAGCAGGAACTCTCTTTTGATCATTATCAAGTACACATTTATTTTCAACCATTAAATACCGACAATACTGCCCCAAGAAATGTTAGACTATTCCCATGCGTTTGGCCTGCATTTAAAAATTGCATTGGTGCTAATATACCATAAATAAATCAACACTCCATAACAACAACTGCACAGATTGACACGAGACAACCCTGATTTGCCACAATGTATGTGCCCAATGTTGATGATTTCAACCCGACTAAGGCATGTAAGGCTTGCCTTAAGACAACCCCCATTCTCCAACCACAATAGCAACTAACATGCGAGCCGAAGGGCTCACAGAACTGCGAAGGAGATCACACTGGTGTAGCAGGATTTGGGGGCTCGCCAGAAAAAAATTTAAGGGCAGCCTATGAGCGTCCAGCCCATCATACCATTCCTGCCCCTCCTCAAGCTACAAATTATAGCGGCAGGTAGGTCATAAAGGACGCACAAATAGAAATAATGTTTTGCCACAGTTAGCGCAGTATAGGCCAGTTCATACTTCCAACCATGTATCGCTGCCTCAATACCAGTTGTACGAAACTCATCTTCCTGCCCGGAGAACAATTCCCTTCCCGGAAGCTATGCACCCACGCCCAATCCAATTTACAATTAGGGAAAACACACTGAAAAAACCACCAAGAAGGGTAGAGAAACTCCGCAGTCAGGACCAAGAGCAATTGCGCCCGCCCCACCTCAGCAGCACACCACTGATAGGTCGGCTGCGCCGGCCAATCCGAATGCAATCCCAAAACATTCCGCTGAACAAAGCTGTTCCATGGAAGTGGCAGTTTCAGCACTTCTAACCAGGCAGTGGTTGAGGAAGGTAGCGCTTCCTCTCCTGGCCTAGCCTTGCTATCCCTCAGGTAGCCTGGTCAGCTACCACTGCTTTAGGTGTTCTAGGCACACTTCGATGATATATGGTAAGTCTCACAACGAAGGGGAGGCGTCGGCCTCTTCCTTATCGGTCGCACCACATGACACACAGTGGCAGAAGCCCAACAAAAAACACACAGCGCCATCAGCCAATCAGACAACACTTCGGGTAAATCTACCAGTAGAAAATGTTTTCTCACCATTGGGTGAGGAAAGAGAGTCAAATTGCAGTACGAACACTTCCGAAACTGTAGTTTCAGAAACTACTACACTTACAGAAAAACTCGGGCCTCCAGTGTACATCCCGGACACTACACAACTTAAATTTTTGGTTAGCACATTCACGAAAGATTCTTTTCAGAAAATTACACTTACTAAATAAAAAACAACACCTGAGGGTGGTTGTATCATTAGACGATCACTCTGACTTCTGCAGGGAGTTAGAAAAGTACCATATACCGTATTACACACACGCCAAAAAAAGCAAAAAGCTGATTAAGGTAGTTATTAAAGGGCTACCACACAACGCCGACAAAAACCGAATACTTAGACACCTTAAAGACTTTAAATTCACTCCGATTAATGTTTGGAAATTGAATACACCAGCCGATACGCCTGCAGTTTGGGGGGCAGTAGTTAAACAACACTCAAATCAAAACATACTAAAACTGACCAGATTGCACTATCTGTCAGTTAAAGTAGAAATGTATAGACATCGTCCTGAGGATGTGGTGCAGTGCAGGCG